>LR750872.1:178198-268335 GCA_902729485.2 Mus minutoides
CACCCTCCTGCCCACCCTCCTGCCCACCCTCCTGCCCACCCTCCTGTTTCACTCAACCCTGTTTGCCTCCCAAGTTCCCCGCTTCCAAATACTGTTGACCCATGAACTTGGAGATTAAACCTTCTGACACATAAACCCTGGTGACAAATATCATAGAAACCTTTGTCATGTTCAAATGATCCAAAGCAAGGCACCACGCCATCCTGCACTCAGAGAGATAGTTATACCAGGACACAAATACCAGAAGTATGGGCTGTTGGAGAGCCTGCCTACCTGCACTGGCTCAGTTCATGACTTCCGGTTATGGGGGTAGTTAGGATGTTGCTTTTCCAAGCTCTACAAAACTTAAGCTCAGAATCACCCTTTGCTAAGAAGCCTGTGAGGATCCTGTTCACCACACCCCAGGTCCCATCTTTGAGTACTCAGCAGAATCCCCGCACCTCCTACTGTGCTGAGCCCAGGGCTGTGCTCTCCGAGCTGCTCCCAAGAGTTGAGTGCTCCCCAGAGCACTACCCAGCATCCTGGACAGATAAGTAAAGCCCAATTCAAAGGGAGCTTCCGTGAAGGACAGAAATTACCACCTCCAGTTCCAATTACCAGCTGAGCTAATTGCAAAAGTAATTGCAATTGAAGGGTCTAATTATGAGGCTGGGCCAGAGAAGCATTTCCTCCCTTCTGCCTCTGAGTACCCGCCTGCTTCCTCCTAGGGGGCTCAGACAGGGTGGAAACCCCATCCTGAGAGAATGGGGGACCTAGCCTGTGCCCCAGGGGCCAGACTAGTAAAGTGAAGCCAGATTTCTTCCTACCCCCATAAGGAGTTTCTACCCATGAGGGGGGGGCCTCTTCCATTGTCTTGTACCATTACTAGTCCATTACTGGGCCACTGAGAGCCAGGAATTATGAGCACCAAGTTCTTCAATGTCAATCCCCATACCTGGGTATTTCTTACCCTGTCCTTCCCTGTGGACACTGTGTGTTGTCATTGTTGGAACCCTGTCAGAATGGCCCCTCCGACTGTCCTGAGGACTGGGATCGCATAGCTCACCTGGTCCAGGATACCCAGCCTCGCCTGGCCCTGTGTGAGCTCAGCTCACAGACACTCAGAGGAGGTGTTCATAAATAAGCAGGGCACATGAGGGTCAGCTAAGGGGGCTTAGAGTCAGCAGACCTTCCTACCCAACTATAGCTCCAACCAGAAACTCCTCTCAGGAGGCTCTGCCCCCTTAAGAGATCTCCTTGGGGTGCCAGTCTTGTTGCCTTGTAGAGATCAGGGCCAAGGAAAGGCCTGGGCTCACCTGATAACAGGATTAGTCCATAGTGCCGTGGACTGGGGGACCAAGCCTTTAAATATGGGGACCTTCTATATCCAAACTACAGCATTTCTCCATTTAGCTAGGGCTCCCATCATGCCCAGGACTGTAGACATCTATCTGTGGGGCTAATCATCCCCTGAGGCTGGAGCAAAGGCTGTGCCCATCCTTCATCATTTCAGCAGGGAAAATTCAGGTGTTGACAGTTGTAAATTAATTAGTAACAAGTGTATGTCCTGAGAGTAAACAAGACCTGCAACAGCTACAGTGTGTCTCAGCATGCTGAAACAGTCATTTCTCCAAAAATTAGAAGCCCTGCCACTAGGCTAGGCTCCAACACACCCACGGCTACCAGCTTGAAAGTCGCAGCCAAACTGCCAGCACCCAGATCATCAGGGCGTGAGCTTCCACCAGGGGTCAGTGCAGGACCATAATACCCATTTGGCCAGTGCAGGTAGCACCTAAACAAGGCAGAACCACCCCATGTGAGGGTTACAGAATCTTAGCTACTAGGTTAGACAGAAGGAGACCAAGGCTAAGGAGACAGGCAGAGGCAGCATCAAATCATTCCTATCTACGCTGTGGGAGTTTAAGTAAATTCTTTCCACCTGGAGTTATGGCTTCCCTAATGTGTGTGTAAGATTGTTTTTAATGTCCTTAGGAGTTTTCTGGAGACATTCATCTGCCAAACACAAGTTAGTAATGGGCTAAATCACTGTTCAACTTCTAAAAGATGCCACGTTAATCTGACTTCAGCTTGGGGGAGGGAAAACACTAATCCCAAAGCTCTGTTAGGAAAAGCGCTGATTAAGTGACTGTTAACAGTGATCTGAGCTACAACCAGAAACACACAGCCCGGGCCATTTCTCAATTTTATATTGAAGGGAAATGAGAAGGTAGTTGAGCAAAGGCTTCTGGGTGCCAATTGAATTAGCCGTTAGGGGTTTCTCACCTAACAACAGTAGAGTGCCGACCGACCGGCTAAGGGGGTCCGCACCAGTTCTTGTCTCTCTGCCGCCACTCAGTAGCCCCAGGACTGTGGGGCCAACACAGTCTATGCTCTCTAAGTGTGCCCTATGCTACGGTGCTTAGAGGAAGGCTTTGAGAAATACCGTTCCACTGTCTGCCTCAGCCTCGGTCTACATCACCAGGAAACGCTGGCTGCAAGCCCTGAACACTGACTTGAGTAAAGTTAATCTATCAAGAAGCTGTCAGGAAGCTGAGAGGAAACAAGGGGAGCCTAGAGGGTTGGATTCAGCAAGTCTGAAGCAGCCTGGGGTTGGGGTGCTTCTTCTCTCAGAGTAATCGCTTCACGTCTGTGATGGACAATCTGTGATCGGCCGTGAATCAAAATGTCTGGTGTCTGGTCACACCCAACCTCGGCGTGCTAGCCTGGAGAATGCCACTCATAATGGAGAAAGAATAAGGTCCTCCAGGGAGTGGGGCAAAGGATCGGAGGAACCCAGGGCCAGCCAAGGTTCGTGTCACAAGCCAAATCGAGCCCCCAACACACACACACACACACACACACACACACACACACACACACACACACACTTTCTGGTCTCTGAGTCTGACTCTATATCACCAAACATGGAAAGGTGGGCCCGGGGAAGGAGCAGGCAGTGTCCTTCCTTGGGGATGTGTGAGTTCAGTGAGAGGCTTGTGGAAGACCAAGTAGACTGAGTGAATGCATGGGAGGTATCGGGAGAGACCGAGCCCTCTGTGCAGAAATATGAGCCTCAGCTGCTGCTAGTCAGCGCTGACAACTATTTCCTGAGTGAACACTGCCAAGCCCTGGGCTTCTCTGAGTTCAGCTGTATCATCAGTAAAGATTTTCCTGGACAAGCTCACGTGCCCTCAGGCAGCTCTCTGTCCAGCAGTACTTCCCTTACCAAGAACAGGGATGTAGCTTCTGTGGTGACAACACTCAGCCATCCCGAGCACACTCACACATGTACATACTCTCTCTAATTGCCAGGGTTCAGTGCAACAGGGGCCCTAGGCATTGCTGGTCATTAAATGAGCAAGAATGTAGAACCAGGAGCTGGCTTCCCAGGAGTTGATTCCCCCATTCACTAGCCATGCGGTCCTGGGAAAGTGGTGGATGTTAAAGCTCAGAGGAATCCGAGTCCCTCAGGTCCAGCTCTCCACCAGCAGCAGACCTGGGCCACAGATTCCAGGATGAGACATCTGGAGAGAAGGTGACTCAGTGTAGCCCGATCCTGCCACTGGAGACTCAGCCAACGTGTGGGTCCAGAGTCCTATTTATATCCAAAGGTGGTATTTACCAAAATCATATGTTGGTACAGAAAGAGTTGTTGTGAAATTAGACCAGGAGAATATATGGGTATTCAAGCCCTATAGAAATCTCTGATATCCTCACAGAAGCATAAAAAAAAAAAAATTAGCCCAGAGAGGGTTTTTTTTTTTTTTTTAATGGCGTTCCTCCCTTTCTACCCATATCCTGAACAATCCTTCCCTGGGCTCAGGATGTTTTTAGACTAGCACACTATAGAGAGCACAGCATAGCACAAAGAGGTACCCGGGAGCTTTCGGGCTTCGCACCTCCCCAGGGACATAGCCCCCCATCTTCCAAACTACTCTAAGAGACAGGTCATTAACTGTTCAGCAACCACACAGTGTGAGTCCCAGCTTCCCTACCTGAGATCTCCATGCCCTTTCCTCCCACTGCCCATCCACTGGGCCAGTCCCACGTGATTTAGGTTTGTTGTTATGGCAACATTTTCACACCCAGATGCTGTTTGCATTAATTACAGTAATGCAAGATGCGGGGATACGTGGATCCCAAGTGCTCCAAGCACCAGAACATGGCTCCTTCTTCGCACGAAGGTCTCTGGGCCCTGTGGTCCTGATCAATGAAGGCTCTCTTCACTAGGACCCTGTCAGGCCTCCATCACGGCAGGCAGCTCCCCTTGAAGACAAGGGCCCTGTTTCTAACTGGTGTGGCTGTGGGAGACGTTGAGGAGGGGCAAGCTTCAGCACTGACTGCCTCTTCCATCCATCAGGCCAGAGCTCGGAATGCAGCTGTGGCAAAGATGTTCATGCCAAGGAAGGCAGGAACTGGGAGAAACCAGCCATCAAGAGGGGCTCCCAACAGCTAGCTTTAGGAGTTTCTTCCTGACCCTCACATCCGTTGTCGTCCCTGTGCTCATCTGCTTTGTGCAAGTCTCAAGACAAACTGACACCAGGCTTGTGCATTGCCTTCCGGTCACCAGACACCAAAGAAGCACACAGCTGACACCCCAGGGCAGTTCACATCGGTAGGAAAAGTACAAAAATGGGGGTGGGGTGGGGATTGACAAAGTATCAAAGGGGCGTGAGTCAGACTGCCCGGAGGAGGTGGCCCTGAAGCAGAGGCCCTTATGTAAGGAAATGTTTTGATAGAGGATAAGGTCAAAGGTTAATCGCAGGCCATCACCGTTGTCAGCTTAGGAGACCATTAGTGGAGAGAGCTTGAGAGATGGTTCTCCCTTTGGCTGATGAGGAGAGAGACCATTCTGAAGCAAAGCATCCAGAAAGGAGTGTGTCTGCTACTACAGTGTCTATGCTGCTGTTTCTGCTATAGTAGCAAATGGCCACACACTTAAGGGTATAAAAACAACCATATAGATGCCGGTTAGGTTCGGGGGGCAAGTGGGGACCCAAGGAGCTAAGTTATGGTACAGGAAAGGGTGTACCCCCTGGGAGGCTTCCAGCCTCCAGCATCTGGAGGTTGTCTACATCCTTGCTTCCAGCCATAGTGATAACAGCACCCCTACAACCATCTCAGTCCCGGTATCATCTGCCCTGTTGACATGCAGATGTCACCTTAGCAGTGAGGACACCCTCTCAGAACAATACTAGGAGGGTGAACACCGTTGACTGGTGAGGCAGACAAACTTTTGTGGTAAATTCGAAGTATACAGAGTATACCCTAAAATAGCAACCAGTGCTATAGCAGAGCAGATACACACACTGGGTCCCCTGTTATGGTTAAGAGCAAGTTCGCTGCTCTGCCCATTGCCATGTGTGCTGTGCTTGGCCCCACCACTGTGAGTAAAGTATTGTGCTACGATGTTAGTACCGCTACAGAGGTGCCGTAAAGTACTGGGCTTCTCGGCTTTCTTTTATCCTGTTATTAGCCATTGGCCAAAACACCGACATTTCGTACTGCATGCTTGATTTAGGGGGATAAGCCAGCGTGGCCTCCCTACCTCAAACCCCATACCTGGGCTGGAAGGCAACCTGTTCACGGGGTGCAGGGATGAGGGGATGAGATTCTCCAGGGGTCACTATTCAGCTGACATTCCAAGGGTACTGAGACAGAAACAAGGACATCTGTGCAGATGGCCACACACAAGGACAGGGGAGCCCTTCGTTCTCAGAGTCAGAAGGAAAAACACCAGCATGGAGTCTGGCACCAGGTCCTGGCCCCTGCTGGGGACAGCTGTGCCTCTTGTCCTAAAACGCATGTCACCTCTTCCATAATTACATCCAAATTTTCCCGGGGGACCCCAGACTCTTAAGATGGCCACCTCCTCTGTGGCACTGCCCGCAGACCCCTCGACTCATGTATCACCTCTGTCACCCCCTGTCACTTTTCTCTGGTCACTCACAGCTCCAGAAAGGAACATAGCCTTTCATGAGTCTGTCAGAACCATATCCTCAACTGCAAAAAAAAAAAAAAAAAAAAAAAAAAGGCCAGCCAGCAGCTGCTGTCTGAGACCAGAGGATGCAAAGTGTCATTGTCCCCTAACCAGAGGTTGCTGTGACCTATTCTTGACAGGGCACCAAACGCTACGCAAGGCTTCTCGCTCTGCTATCTCTGCAAGGCCACGGTCATCCCCCAGAGAAAAAAACAGAGCACTGATATTTGTCCCCAGGTACAGGAAATTAGGAAGCATCCTTTTGTGGCCCAGTGTCTACGCCATGACTGTCTCTGCCTCTGACTCATGGGTATATGCTAGGATGTTTCAAGAGACAAAACGTCCACCTCCCATCTGGCAGATCACTCTTCTGAGACAGCGAACCCCAGTCTACCATCTATATGTGCCTTTCTTCTCGCCCCTCCCCCCAGAAAGCCTGGTAGGGTATTGTCCCTCCCATGGGCATTGCAGGACAAGAGTCTCTTGGGTTCCCATCCTACTGCCCCGCCCTACCTTTCCATGGAGCACTTTAAGTGTCCCAGCTGTTGTCTGAGGAGCCCTCAACATGGACACCATGTTCTGAGGGAAAAACCAGGATTCCAGAGCCTCTGGGGCTCTCACTGAGTGCCATGACATCAGCCAAAGCCAAGGAAGGGAAGAGACAGAGCACCTCCATCTTCAGACCTGCTGGGGTGGGAGGAGCTGGCAGAAGGCTGGGAGCACATAGATAGAGTGCTCAGGCCAAGGGTCCATTTCTCTTATACTGGGTTACCTATGCTGGTACCTCTAGATTGCAGAAGGCTAGACCAGACATTCCTATACCACAGAGACAGATAGTTACCTGTAGCCAAGGACATTGACCCTGGGGTAGATGGGCTACAGTGTAGAATCTTTATGTACCATGTGAAAGCATCACCTGTCAATCAAAGGCCTAAGACCAATGAGCTGGGGTGAAATCAGAAGGTGGGACATCTGGCAGAGAAAGAGAGATTCTGAGAAAGAGTCTGGCACGAGAGATTCGCCTCAACACTGATGGAGGCAGACATGTGAACCTGAGGAGAGGTAACTAGGCACACGGCATGACTCAGACTAGTTTAAACAGGATAATAGAGCTAGGAGCTAGCAGAAATGAGTCAAATTGGCCTAGGCATTTGTTCATATATAAGAAGTCTTGAGTCGTTATTTTGGTAGACAAAGAGGCTGGGTGTGAAAGCCCGTGGTTACACTGCAGGAGCCAGCATCAGTCCGTGCTATAGCTTTGGATTCTTCAGTTCTTCACAGCCTCAGGGGACCTTTGAGGGACAGCAGTCTCAGGTGGGTTCAAGACTCTTGGTAAAGGGGAGACAGATAGGAGGAGATGGATCTTTGAACACCTACTGGATGCCAGGCCCTGTACCATCTCCTTGAGATTGAGCAGTTGTTCCTCTGCTTTGAGAAGGAAGACAGCTTGGACAGGGTCTAACAGTCAGTGGGTACCAGAGCAGGGATGGCAGGCCCGGCCATCCGTGCTCGGCATCTCTCCTCAGCACTGTTAGGCTCCCAAAGAAGGCAAATATAGTGACCACTGCCTGTTCCACAAGAGAGAGGAAGATAGGAGGAGAACTCAGGCTGAAAGGCAGAATGTCTCACTTCCCCCAAAACCTATGAGCTGGCTGCTTCTTAGAGCCAGAGGACCAAAGCTTGTGCCTTGTTCTGCTCCAGAAGCCTCGCCCAGGCTGGGTGTCCAGAGTCCTTCAAAGCCAGTCATGTCTCAGTAACCTATTGGTGCTGGCAGTTGGGGCTGTGCTGGAGAGGTGGCTAGGTGGCCCTTCCACATAGCTGTTCCCTGCACATTGGTTGGTAAAATGACCACCACTTACAGGTTTCCACCGTGCGTGCTGTAGGTCCTAGCAATACCACGGCCGGCAGCAACCGGGACTCTCCGTTCCTAGGCATGAACTGATGATGCTGGCGTCAGCCTTAAAAGACAGTTGCACATAGCAAGCCCTCGTTTGCCAAATAATGCTCACAGTCGCCATTCACCAACTGCAAGCCTCTTGGCAGCACATCGGAGAAAGGTACCACTGGTCTCGTTTCACAGAAAGCAAAACTGAGGCCAAGGAGCTTCAGGACCATGCCCAAGGTCCAAGGCCAAACTCGATGTGAGCAAAAGCATCCTCAGCAGGACACGGCATCAGGGAAAGCTATCTTCACTTTCACTACATCAAGGCTAAGGAAGAGGAAGTACAGCAACAGACTCCCAGGCCAATGAAGGAAGCCAGACACACCAACAGAATTATGGCGCCAGGTAGTTAGAGCCATCTAGAGGACTAGGGATGGACAGGTGGGGCTTATCTCTGGCTTAAATGTGCCCCCCATCAATCCCCAAATTCAAATGTTGGTGTGTTAGGAGATGAGTAGTTTGAGAAATGATTGGGGTGAAATAAGACCATGAGGTCAGGCCCCCAAGATAGCACTAGTGACTCTTTAACAGGAAGAAGAGAGACCTGCCATGAACACATTCTGGCTTTCTCACCATGTCCAAACCTCCACCATGCCCCCTCGCCATATGCTAGCTCCAAGCTCACTGACACCCTAGTTTCCAGGGACATTGTGTCAAATAATCTTATGTTCTCTACAGATCGTCTGGCTCCAGATACTTTGTTACAGCAACATGAAACAGACTAAGCTGGGGGGGCTTGTAAGCTCAGCACCAGTCTCTGCTCTTAGCCATGTGGTCCTGGAAGAGTAGGTTTGCTTTTCAGAGTACCGCTTCCCTCATCTAAACAGCATAGTGCCTAGTAAGATAATAGTGAGAACAGAAAGGGGCCCTGGGGAGATAAGATGCTTGTCTTCTCTAACCAAGACTCCTGGGTGCCCCTGCATGCCTCAGCGCAGCTGCAGTCAGTATCTCATTACATACCAAGGTGCCTGGTTCTGAAGAGCAGACAAGACTTTACTGCATCCACTAAGAACTTTTCTCTGTCCATTGTCCCATCAAACTCTCCAATGTCCGTGAAGTTATCTACCTCACCTTGCCGATGAGGAAATAAAGGTCCCACCTTTCTGGCCCAAGTGCTAATGCCAGAGTCTTCATGAACAGCTGAATGTCCAGAAGTCAAGTGGTGGGCACAGGTGGCTTTGTCACCCGTACAGACATCACCCATCTTCTTTCTGGTCCTCTTACTCCAGTAACAAAGCTTCACTGTGGGGTTCACTCTGGGATCCTCCTCACACCCAAGGGGTTGTGATGTGTGAGTGGAAATGAAGCCCCCAGCTCCAGGCACAGACCTTAGCAAGATGGTGAGAATGTCACATCCTGCCTCTGTGGGACCTGGTGCCCAAGTCCCAAACTCTTGGTGTCTCTTTTAGTGTGACTTTGGAGAGGATGAGGCTGAAGCAAAAGTCAGCTGTGCCCACCCCAAAGTGAGGACAGCACAGGGACCCCAGGGCGTAGGGTTGGAGACCAGAAGCCCATAGCTTTCCTCCGACTCTCTGGAACAGCCTCGGGTTTGGTTAAGGCAACATTGTAGAAGACTTAGAGAAATAAGTAACTTTCCCCTTTCCCCTGAGCCAGTTTGAATCCAGGTTCCAATCCTCGCTACAGCCTTGACAAATGCAGCAACCCAAAGAAAACGGAGCCAAACTATCACGTGCCACCAAAAAAAATTCGTGGAGACAGTTATTAGCATTTTAATGGTAGTAATTAAACAAACAGGAAAACAGTCCAATTAAATAAGAATGTTTTTTCCTTATCTCGAAGGCAGTACTTAAAGAGGGAATTATTTACTTAAGGAAAACCAGTCAAACTCAAATGCAAAATGTAGAAGGGTGGCTGCCAGGGGCTGGGGGGTGGGGGGGGGGGAGAGAAGGCCCTGGGTTGTTGATCAATAGCTACGAAAGCAAGAGGAATGAAGCTGGTAACTGAGCAGCAGCCAAGCCCTAGTTTGCTCTGTGTGAGGTCCTGCCTTCTACATCCAGCACCAAGGCTTTTAGACAGATCAACAGGATCTAGTGATCTCTTGTTCAACTCGGAGAGCACAGGTAACCACGTGGTATTTCACACTGAACATCCTGTTCGGGCCGTAAGGTCTTTGCTGTGTTCTTACCGCAACAAAAGTTAAGTATCTTTAAAGGAACTGAAAATAATTGATAGAATGCACCAGAGGATAAGGAAGAAGATGGTGGAATCTTCTGAAATAGCTGAGTCCTGAGAGGTGACACCCACTCTGAGTTAAGGGCTGACTGTGTGCAGGGAACACCCACTGTGGGTTGAGTGCTGACTGTGTGCAAGATGCTTCCTACTATGTATATGTCTAACCCTCAAACACCCCCACATACTCAGGGATGTGACGCGCAGTTACATAAGCGAAGATATTGATGTTCAAACTCAGTCAAGCACACATGCGCACACAGATGCCAGATGTGAGGTCATCTTCTCATCACAATATCGTTCCACAACCATTTGTTGAGCTCCTGTGGCCTCCAGGCTCCACGGTCATCATAGAGCATCACAGGAGGCATCTCAAAGGAGCGAGCCGTTCTGCAACTACAGACAGAGCCAGTGGAGACATCAAAGGCCACACCATCCTCAACCATTCTAGGGTGTCCAAGCCAGAGGTGAAAATCCAAGACTGCCTGGCTGCAGAGCCTGTAACTACCTTAGCATCAGTGAAACCTCTGTCTCCAGGCCTGAAATACTCTCTGCCCATAGATCCATGCATTCTTTGTCTGCCTCGAAGGTCAGCATGCCCTCTGTGCCTAAGGTCAATGTCAAACCCTCAGTGTACCAGCACTAGTACATCCTTTCCCGGTTCCTGAGTGCGAACAGTAAACACCCACAGGATCAGCACTCCCAGCATCCCCAGGACCAGTACATCCTTCATCCATAAGACAAATACAGCCTCCACCTACAGGACACCACACACTCTGTCCTGGGACCATCATCCATCTCCAGTATCAGTCCATCCCTCATCCCAGGCAGCATACCCTTCATCTGCAAGACAGCATGTCCTGCCATCCCAGGACCTATGCACCCAGCCCTGAAACCAACACAGACCTCACCTGATGCAAGCACTGCTCCCGCGCTTAGGACTGGCACCACCTCTGCTCTCATGGCAAGCCCCAGACTGGCGCCACCTCTGCTCTCATGGCAAGCCCCAGACTGGCACCACCTCTGCTCTCATGGCAAGCCCCAACGCTCCCTTACTAAATAAGAAGAAAACCCTTTGCAGACATTTATTTATATAGCCTCTTCTTGCTGGTTTGGGTGAAACCAGATCCTTTGGAATCTGTGACAGTGCCATACAGAAATCCGGCTCTTGAGTCCAAGTGCCAAGGACTCAGAATCACATAGGGCCAACTAGATCCAGCTCAGCTAGAGCGGAGTGTAGGGCAGCCACTGTGTATATATGAAGACTGAGCCCTAGTCTTCTGGTTCTGTGAGGGTGATAGTGCCGGGCTCTGTCAAACCAATGAGAAAATGCTACCCAGTGAGAAGAATGAAAAAAGAGCAAAGAAGAAGTTTAACCCAAACTCCACCACCCCCAGAGACTGACAGCCTCATCCCCACCCTTGCCAACACACTGAGGAACATACACAGGCAGGAGCAGAG
Source organism: Mus minutoides (assembly GCA_902729485.2). Lineage (NCBI taxonomy): Eukaryota > Metazoa > Chordata > Mammalia > Rodentia > Muridae > Mus > Mus minutoides. Next base: position 189,751 of record LR750872.1, read on the forward strand.
ATGAGCTCCAAAACCATTTTTTTATTGTTACAATAAATAAATAAATAAATAAATAGCCTAACCCCTCTTCCCGGGATGCAGGGAAAGAGTCGACAGGGGCTCCCAGGAACAAAGCTGCTCACACTCTGCCCTGGCATTCTTGGAATACATCACAGCGCTGTAGGAACAGGCTCCCTCCGTGCCATAAATAATGGAGAACCCGTGCGCTCCGTGGCTTTCTGCTGAAGTCATCGCTCACCCACACACCCTGGGCTGCCTGCATAGCTAAAGACATTTCTTGATGATTTTTTTTTTCTTTTTAAGTAATGCAGGCTTTTATTGAAGCGAGTGTTTGAATTTAGCATCCACTGAGCATGTACTTTGGTGCCACAAACTGTTGTAGGCCACAAACTGTTGGAGTGCCCAGGGATGACCTGGTAGTCCCTTGCTTAGGAGAGAAGGGGGTGGGGAAAGAAGGGAGAAGGGGTAGGAGACCGAAGAGAGAGGAGGGGATGAGCAGAGAAGGAAAGGAGAGAGAATGAGTTAGAATTGCTACCCCATAAATTATTNGGAGGGTCCGTGAGTATAGACAGGTCAAACAAGTCTGGGCTTTGCAAGAGGAGGGGGCCAAAGGGAGGAGAGAGAGGGGCACGCCCCCAAGACTAGGTCCAATAGAAATTCCTGGATGGTCTTTGAATGGGTGAGGGACAGTGGGGAGGAGCCTAATGATGGAAAAGCCTGCTATAGCCCTGAGGTTCCTCAGTGTGCACACCACCCCTAGACAACAGGCAAGAAACCGGGAGACACAGGAACTGAGCCTTTGGAGGAGGCCACTCCAGGCCTCCCATGGAACATGGAGAACGCCCTGAAAGCCAAGTACACGGGCTCTGAACCTGAGAGGGTTAGCCGAAGTCACTGACATCTTAGGAAGGCAAGCACACCCAACAGGCAAGTATGGTGTGGAATAGAGCCATGGAGAAAGGAGTCATTCACTGTGGGCAGCACGCAGGATCTGTAAAGTATGTGGGACCAAAAGATTGAGTGAGACATTTCTACACAGAGAAGAAGGCATTCCAGACAAAGGAACCCTCGAGAGTGGGGCAATATGTCCTCTTAGATCCCAGCTGCTGTTCCACAATATATTTGATAACCAGACGCTGATTTGGTGGGGGATGGGGGGATCTCTACTCCTGGTCCTTATCGTTTAAGCAGTGTAGATGCCATCCTAAATCCAAGGGTCAATTCCACTTAGTCAATCAACACCCTCCACTTCCAACAACCATAGACACGTGACCTGATGGACACCATGACCTGAATCAGCTAATGACTGACTGCCCTAGAAGATTTGCAGGAAATCCTAGGAAACATGCTGTCTTAGTTAGGGTTTCCACTGCTGTGAAGAGATACCACGGCCAAGGCAACGCTTATAAGGACAACATTTAACTGGGGCCAGCTTACAGGTTCCGAGGTTCAGTCTGTTATCATTATGGTGGGAAGCATGGCAGCATCCAGGCAGGCATGGCGCTGGAAGAGTTCTACAACTTGTTCCGAGGGCAGACAGAAGACTGTCTCTTCCAGGTAGCTAAGAGAAGGGTCTCAAAGCCCACCCCAACAGTGACACACTTCCTCCAACAAGGCTACAACTACTCTAAAAGAGTCACACCTACTCCAACAAGGCTGACACATTTTCTCCAACAAGGCCACACCCACTCCAACAAGGCCACACCCACTCCAACAAGGCAACAACTACTCTAAAAGAGTCACACCTACTCCAACAAGGCTGACACATTTTCTCCAACAAGGCCACACCCACTCCAACAAGGCCACACCCACTCCAACAAGGCCACACCAACTCCAACAAGGCCACACCTCCTTTGGCCAAGCATATTCAAACCACCACACAGCTTTTCTCTCTCTTTTTTTTTTTTTTCCTGGAGTTGCTTGTAGTTAGGTGAGGGAGTGCCCGAATGAGAATGGAGCCGGAATGGAGAGACATTTCTTCAGCACTTTCATGCCTGACACCCCCTCTGAATTTGGATATTCCATTACATATGTCAGTAATTTCCCCTTTCTGTTTAGCAGCATTTAACTGGTTTATTCATACTTACAACCCCTAGGACCATGAATGAGTGAAAATACCTGTGTGTGGACAATGATGATGATGATGATGTGTGTGTGTGTGTGTGTGTGTGTGTGTGTGTGTGTGTGTGTGTGACGTTCAAAATGAGCAGTGTGTGGCAGGAAATGAAGATTCATAGGTGCCACGTGACCAGTACACACAGGACCAAAGGTGAGTGCAGATGCATTATTTCTGCATCACTGTGACCAAAATGACCCCCACAGGAGCATCGGGCAGAAGTAAAGGCTTTGGGGACTTACAGTTTCAGGGAGGTTTCTGCCCATCATTGGCAGGGAGGCACAGAAGGGTTCCTGGTGGAGGAAGTAAGTATTGGGAGCTCCTCACACAATGGCAATTTAAGAAACAAAGAAAGCAATCAACCTTAAAGAGGCCGTAATCTTCAATGGGTCTCTTCTCTCTTAGTGACCTACTCCCTCCAGCAGGACCCCGGTCCCAACGCTTCCAAAATAGTTCGTCAAGCTGGGCTCTCTCACCAATCGGGACACTTCTGAATCACACCACGCCAGGCATAGGCTGCCGGAACCTGGCAGGGGCTGCACAGCAGAGGAAAGGCACCTTGTATTATATGTATGTGGAGTCGCTCTGTTTATTCAAATGTGTTTAAAACCTAGAAAGAATGAATTCCCAAGCGAGAGCCAGACGTTTCTTCTTCTCAGTCGGTGCAGAACGAAGGTGCTATCCAAGGTACTGAGAGCCCCAAGGGGCTGTTCCAAGAAAGGGAGCAAGCTGAGCCCAGTGGGTGGAAATTGGCATGCTGGCTGGCACATTGAAATGCCACCGAGCTCTACTCCCTTCTCCTCTACGCAAGTGTCATCCATCCTGTGCTGTGTCCTTATTCCCACAGAAGGTGCGGAAAGAGTTTCTGCTCCATCTTCCCTGAAACCAAAACCAGCATGCAGCAATTTTTTTTTTTTTAATAGCAATGACCAATCTACTTGTTTAGGGTCAGCCCGTCTGACCCCAGTTTTGACTTCTGATTATCTTTGTGGTGTGATTGTAGAGTTTCACTCATCAAGTGACTAGGGCAAGTCTCCCCTTCCCTTGACCTCAGTCACAGCCATGTAATTTGCTTTAGCCGACAGAATGTTCCTGGCCTAGACCTTTAGAGGATACATATTCAGTCTAGCCTCCTTAAATTCCACCATCACTGTGAGGACAGCAGGCGTGGGGGTTGCTCCCCTGCCTCTACCCATCTTGGGAGCAGAGACTAAGGATGGTTATAGAACTTGCAGGCCCTTCTGAAAAATTCCAATGCAGGGTGGAATACCTATAGCAGATCACTAAACCCAGTGAGGACCCTTCTTTATGCAGGCTCTGTCCAGCTCCTGGGGTCCAGCACTCAAAACCTACCCTAGTGGAGATAGTAGAAGCTCTTGTTTTAGGGTCACTAGCAAACACTGGTCCTAAAGTAAAGCCCCGGCCATCACGTGGCTTTGGATAGATGACCCTGGAGCTACCAGTGATTTCTATTTTCAAATAGCTATAGCAAAAGAAGGGTGCTATTTGGTGACATTTCTTACTAACATGAATTTTGAATTTCAGTGTTAAACTTTATCAAAACCTGGTCATGCTTGGTCATTGACAGGTTCCCTTTCTGCACCTGCAACAACCCTAAGACAACACTGTGCTAGAGCAGCTGAGCTGAGCTGTCATGATAACACCTATATAGCTTACGTCTGAAGTATTTACTTTCTGACAACTCATAGAAACAGCTGGTGACTATAAAGGAGTCACCACAGAATCCCAGGTCAGCAATGCCAGCCGACACCACGATGTCTCAGGGAGATTGTTTATTAGAGTGCTAAGCTCCCGAGACCACATGGTACAGAACACACCAGGACCAACCATCCCCCAGAGCGGCCTAAGATAACAGTTCACAAAGATCTGCACGTAGAGGAACTCAAACAAGGATGGCAGAGCTGTAAAAGGCGCTGAGTCACATCGCGAGGAGCCAGTGCACACATTATCTTTAGCTCCTCTCTCCTCTCACCATTAGGGAAGCATCTTTGGTGCTGGCCAGCTTTCGACACTTTTATCCTTATTGATGATTCTAAAAAACCACCCTTGAACCCTACATTCATTAAGATGAACTCTTAAAATTAAAAAAAATTGCCCTCGGTACCTCTGTTGCACAGGATGAGTGAGTACGTTCATTGTTCTTCTTACTATTTACTTCCTATTTATGGAAATGTTATGGGCCTTCTGTTTATGTTAATGTCTTATCTTATTTATTTATTTATTTATTTAGCATGTGTATGATTATTTATTTATTTTGTGTGTGTGTGTGTGTGTAAGTGTGGCGGTCAGAGGACAACCTTCAGGAGCCTGTTCTCTCCTTCCACCATAAGAATCCTAGGGATCAAACACAGGTTGTCAGCCTTGTTGACAGGAGCCATCTTGCCAGAGCCACAATAAATTTAATTTAATAATAACATTGAGCTGATGACTGTGCAGATTTGGGAGAAAATTGTGAAAAAAAAAAAAAATCACTGTGACCGTGGACAAGATGCTGATACCTGACAAATACGAAATAGTGACATGGAAACCCTTCCCTTCTGTGACTACAACACTAAGCATATTTGCGGTGAGACAACGTGACTCTTCTTCCTCTGCCTGTTCCAGGCTGTGTGACCCCAGTCAAGTCACCTGCCCTCTCTGGGCCTCAGTCTCTTTGCTGCAAAGTGGAGATAACCTTTGTGTCCACAGCTATGATGTGCTGTGTGACCAGGCTACCTACATTCTCCTCTCCCCTTCCCCATCTCCACAGCCCTGCTTTCGCTAGTATCCACCCCTCCACGTGGAGCCCCAAGCTTCTCAGGGGGGAAAAATGATCTAGAAGCTATTTGTTGCCCTTGGGTTTTGCCGGTATCTTGCCCGGGGAGTGGAGGTATAGTCTAATACTACCTGAAAGTATGAGAGAGGTGGAGAAAATCACTTCACACCTAAGAGCAAGTTGCCAGTAATAACAAACATTCTCTCTTTGCTGGGGTATTGCTGAGTCTCTGAGTGGTTCCTGGGACTAAGTGACCGTTTATCTTCAGTCTCAGGATGGTGCCACACTGCATGTGAGAGAGAGTAGCAGGTAGGCGAGCCTGTGCGAGGCAAGGCTGAGAGCTTCAAGGGTCAGCCTGACTCACCTTGCTAGAGACACCAAGTCTGAGAGAACAGCTGCAGTCAGGGTTCATGTGTTGCGTTCAGCATCCCTTCTCTGGAATGTTTCAGACCATGAGCATTTAGAATTTGGATTTTTATTTTTCTTTTCAGATTTGTGAATATGTTAATCTATGTAGTGAGAAACCTTGCATAGGACCCAGGTCTAAACAGGACTCCTTCCTATTTCAAATGTACCTTTTGCCCAACCCATAATGACATGGTGGAATTTTTAACAGTGTGTCTATAGAGTTTTATGCTGTGGAATTTTCCTCTTGCTGGAGCTTCTAGAGTTCTGGCCTTTGGAATATTTTGTGTTTGGGATTTCCAGAGTAGGGGCGCTCGGCCAACATTTGCAGCTAAAAGAGTTCTAACAGATGCTGTACAGTGGCTGCATCTCCCCCCACCCCCCAATGCTGTAGGCCTTCTGCTGTTCTCCATGGGATGATACTGCACAAAGCTGAAAGTCCTGACCTACAGAACTGTAGGACTAAACCTTCATTCTTGATAACCCACCAGTCTTGGGCATCCCGTTACAGCAGAGCCAAACAGTCTAATACTGTGTTTATCACTCACTTCCTTCTCTCTTTGGGTTCTCTGCCTATCTTCCTACCAATTTCCCTACCTCTTGTAAGGGAAGTGGGAGCCACGTGACTTCAGGGTGACCAGCATGGCCCTGGAAGGGTGTTTTAAGATGTTTCCTCTCAAGGACCAAAGTGGGAGTCTATGTGTAGGGCTTTGTCAGTTTCCAGTTCCAGCATGAAGGCAGCCAGCGTGCCCACAGCTGATGAAATTTTAAAAGAAGCATAAAATAATTTTTAATAACCTTGAAGCTGAAGGGGTAATAAATGTTTCAAAGCTTGGCTCGTCTGAAGCCTCTCTCTGAGGTGGATTAGCTCATTCACCAATGACAGATTTGGCAGCAGGGGCGGAGGGGTAGGGTGGAAGATTGATTAACAGACTCTGAAAGCCATGTTGGACATGAAAATGCTCCTGACCATTTAACTCTTAGAGGCCCCACATGAGACAGGGACTGTTATCACTCCCCCAAACCCAGACAGATTTAGGGACCCCGCCTCAAGCCTGACTCATCCTCTGGTCCCAGTCATGACCTACTCCCTCACCCCCCCACCCCCCAGTTCAGCCCTGAGACTCAATCCAATCCAGGCTTAAATTCCCATGCCTGCTTGTCAATTGTCTGTCTGCCCCTCCCCAGCTGGGCCAACACAGTGAGGTCTGTGAGGCAGGGGCATGGATTTCCTACCCCTGCCAGTTCTCTGTGAGCTAGAGGAGAGGCAAACCTGCCACACCACTAAAATACACAGGGGATTGGGATGCTGGGGACCCCCAAGACTGAGCAAGAGATCCCAGAGAAGCCATAGGAAGACAAACCTAAAATCCAGTGACCAGTCTCTTAACACAGCTGCCCAGCTGGGCAAGAGTGGGCTTTCTTTTCCTGGGGGTAGACAAAGAGGCCAAACTGTCACCTCTTGGAATACGGTGTGGGGACCCTGTGTCTTGGTTGACAGTGGGTTAATGGGACTGGAATGACATTTGCTTTTAGGGAATTTCTCTGAGCCAGCAGGTAGAGTTTTGTGCTCTAATTGCTTGCTTTGAGCAGCCCTGTCTTTCCCTCACAGCTCTGAGATGTATGGTTTCTAGTCTGATTTTTATGGGTGTTCAGGGAAGGTACGTGGCTTCTTCGGGATTACAAAGCTTGCCCTGTGACCTCCCGCGTCCTGCACCAGTGCGCTTGTGGTCCCTCATGCTCCCAGCTACCAGTCCCCCCAGCGGAAAGCAAGCCTGTGTTGTCTTGATCCTCACGGCTGTATTGAGTTTCACCAGGTTCCTTTTAGCACAACCCTGTATCATATACTCTAATCCGTTCCATTTGTTGTTCTCTCTAATGAAGGAACTGATCCTCAAAGCCAATGTGGCTTGCCCAAGGCCACAGCCACTCTGGCAGATCTAGTCTGGCACAGCCAGAGCTATGAGACTGACCCTATCTCTGCAAGGGCAAACTTGGCCACGTGGCCTGGGAGAGGGGGAGACAATGAGAAACCAAGAGGAGCCAGGGCGATTGGAACTGTGAGGGAGAACTCAAGAGGATTGTGGAGGGCCTGAGGGAGGCCTTCAGGCCGGGAGCTCGGCTATAGAAATGGGGAGATCAGCCCATGACCCAGTGGTTTGTGTGGGTCAATATGTGTGGCTTGAGTGACTGACTGCCCCTCCCTAAGCTTGAGATAAGGCACGGTTTAAAGCAAGAGGATAAAGAGTTTGGGAAACTGATAAACAGAATCAGGAAAAAATAAATAAAATAAAAAAACCCACAACTCCATGAACCCAGAGCTACCTGGTCAGCTCACTGGTTCCCAGCTGGGAGCCCAATCATTTCCAGCTGGGAGGATAGCCATTTATGGAGGATTTGCACTCCTAATATTTGCTAAGAATGAGGTCCCAACTCCTCAGAGAAGGATCTGAGATGCCAGGGAATAAGGGGAATCCTTCCTTTCCTGAGTCCCCATGGCTTTTGTCCCGTCTCTTTATTCTGCCTCATGAGAACCTTCAAGGCAGTTGATGTCCCAGCCCCCCCTCCAACCCAAGTGTTGGTTTACCCTACTTGCACCCTTCCGTGGAGCCCCGTGCACCCACCTCTCTCAGATCTCATTTATACATTTTGCCTTTTTTCCCATCTAGATGCTTCAACTATGTCCCACAACTATGAAAGTTCCAGCTTCCAGTTACAAGCAGTGGTGGAAAGAGGCAGCACCTCTTGTAGCCTGAGACACCCCTTAGCTTCCAAGTGCCTCCCTGCAGGTAAGGCTGGATGCTCGGCTTCTCCATGGGAAAGAACTTCAAGGCATACCAATAGGAAGCAGAGCTGGAGTTTATTGTTTTGTTTTAATTGAACACAAATCTTAAGCACTGGGAGATGCTCCGGAAGTGAGGTACAAACCCACCTGTGGATGTGAGTTTCCCAAGGAAGAATCACATCGAAGTGTCTGGGAGATGATTGTAAATAGGATTTGGGATGCTCTTGAAACCTTATTGTTAATGGGTTTCTGAGGGACACCTCCCTCCTCTGTCTATGATCCTCTCTTCAATGATTGAGTGTAGGATGGCTCTGGAGGTTGCCTTAGACAGGATTACAACCAGATAAAGTAAAGCCAGGAGCCACTAAGGTTGTACAAGGTGGTCAGAACACGTCTTGTGATGTCGGATCCTGATCGTCAAGAGGCTTCAGTCAGACTCTAGGATGGGGGTTCTCTTTGCTTCTCCTGTCCCTATAACTTTTCCATTCTCTATCTTTACCTCGTGGCCACCTTCCAGGCAGTTGATGCCCCAGTCCCCTTTGACCTCTGAGGTCACTCATCCCACCTGTGGTGTTTTGGGGAACACCATGTCCTCATCCCCACAGCAGGCACTTCCAAATCCATAGCCCTCGCGCTCAGGGTAGTCTATAAGTCTCTTGAACCTGGAGCAAGGGAGCAATTCAGTCATGGTCATGCAGCTAGAGGCAGGGGCAGTCCTCAAGCCCGAGTCCTTGATGTCACACGGTGCCTGAGCCATGTGTGCCTGTGTGTCTGCAGGCCCTGGTTTCCAACCGTCCTGGCACCTGTCACAGTTTAGCAGGTTACCATGGTATCACTCTCCAGCACCGGGGCAGCAGGGACCACCATCTGTTTACACTGCTGTCAGAGGAATTGATGTCATGCAAAACTGTCAGCTCAGTGGGAGGGAGGAGGAAGAGTGGGCGGCTAGAGAGGCTTCCAAGCCATCTAAACTCATCTCCATCAAGAGCCTCTCCCTGAGAAAAATGGAGAAGGGGGGGGGAACCATGGGGGTACTTCCCAAGGAGGAGAAGAGAGTGGCTATTGTATTATTCGGTCCATTCGCTGCAGCCACAATTCACAAATTCTGCTCCCATAGCCCCAGGGTGGCCATTACTAGCCACTGCTCTTTACAGATGTTCTAATGCATAAAGCTGAAAGACAGGAAGAGCCATTGCAAGGGCAGAGGAGGTTGAGACTACTAGGAATAGCTCCCCAGTCCTCAGGCAGCAAGGCTGGAAGCTTGCTCTAGGCCAATAGGGACTCACAGGCTAGCCCCAGGGCAGCTGGATCCAGGCAACTTAGCATTGGCCACACTTGTAGAAAATGGGAGAGAAAGGCCACCAGGAAGACAGACCACCATGAACCATGATGTTGGGTTCCACAGTTCAGCCATGACCAATACTTCAATAAGGAGAGAGCAGCTGCCAAGGACACCATTTCTAAGGGACATTTGACTGTTCTAGAAGTATCATCGGAAGGATGGTGAGATATGTCACTTTCTTGCTCAGCATCCATCCACTCCTCTTCAGTCATAACCCCTATTCTTCTGTGGGAAACCAGACTCTGCTGGTCACATTCACTGGGGTTTAACCAGACTGATAATCCAGATCTAACCCAACTGATACATCTCGATCACTGGCTCAGGCAGTTATGTGACCTGAAACCAAACAATTAAAAAATCAGGAATTAAGAAACAGACCTTCTCCTCTGCTGGACAGCTAACAGGACAGCCTACAGGCTAGGCACGTGCAGCCATCCTGGCAGAGCTAGCCTGGGGAGGCAGCCAGCAGCACCATGAAAGCATGGTCCGAAAGCAGAGAACAGCAGGTTTTTCTCTCTGAACCCAGCCCATTCCAAAGTATAGTCTTATCCTGAAGCAGTGCAGCTGGGTTTGGGGAAGTTCTTCCTGGGATGGTCTTGGTAAAATGACGCGGCTCATTTCAGGGGCAGAGCCCCATGGAGTTGGGAAGAACTGGGAAAAATCTGGGTGGGGGCCAGGCTGAGACCCCCAATAGCAAGTTCCTGAGCGAGAGTGGATGCTGCCTTCAAAGAGAGAGAGAAGAAGCAGAGGTGGGGTTCCTTAAACAAGAAGAGTCCAGAAGTGAGTTGCTAGAGGAGACAGGCTCAGGCTGCCACTAGAATCCCACCCTTCACCCTCATTTAGTCAGCACCAGCTTGTCTTCTACAAACAAGTTCATCAGGTATTTAGAAAATGTTGTTCAGAAGGGACTCCGACCTGCCTAAGTGACCCTCTGGTCCCCAGCCAGCCCAAACACTTTGAGAAAATCCTTTGCTTTCCGTGGGCCTGAACTGTCTCATCTATCAAGTGGGGATGCTTTCTTGCATTGTGCCGGAGATGAAGCAAGCAGGCGAGACAGGCACAACCTCAAGGGCAGGAGTTGCTTAACAACCCACAGTTCTTGCTGCGACGCCAATCTTCTGTCGAATAAGTAAAGATTTCAGGTAGAAAGCGCTTCCTTCACAAGCATGCCTGCCATTGGATTTTAAAGCTACAGATTGTCGGCCATACAGGTCAGACCGTCTGCCTTCTGGGATTTGCTTCAGTGTGATATAGAAGAGTGGGGGAGGGGGACACAGGGTCCGAGGAAGCTGCAACAAGAGGTCAGGAAGGTTCACTGCTGTCCTTTCTAATAGTGCATTATTTGTAACTTTTAAAATACAACATCAAAAAACAAATAAATAAAGGTTCTGCCCAATCCCAGGGTGGGCTACTCCCAGTGTATTTCATGTGTAACACCAGTGCCTAATTGGGCAAAGGAAAACAAAAAGAAGAGACCTGGATAACCATGGGGAAGACCTCTTTGAGTCTATACTTCCTGCAGTCTCTCTCTTCCTCTCTCTCAATCAAGACTCCTAACTTGTTCTTACTGGTTTCCAGGGAGCCTAAGGCAAAACAGGAACCCACAACCACTTGAGTTTTCACCGAAGCAAATGAAGAACACGAGAGAACTTAGCAAGAGGCGAGTGGAGAGATCTCCCCACAGTCGGAAGGGACCCCACCATAACAAAGTTCCTCTGGTCCCAAGAACAGCACAGAAGCACCAGCCTTGCAGCATCCCAGAGCTATTGGCTTGAGACTGGAAACATCACTATGGCAACCAATGGGTACCTCGGTCCAGAGACAAGGTGACTCTTGGGGGAGGATTTGGTTAAGGGCTAAGAATGCAAGAGCCCATGCCTTAAGCCAGGGGTGAGATGTTCCCACAAGGACTGACACTGGCCTTCTGATCTGTCAGATGTGATGAGTTTTAAATTGATGTAGAGAAAGTAAGACCTGTCAGCCAGTGACCACATGGCAGGGCAACATGGTAATGCTGGTAACCATGGTGTCCAAAGAGGAGGATTCTGACCTGGAGAATGAGACCCTGGATACATCCTTTGTATCTTCAAGACACAGCTGTTTCATCTATAAAGTAAGAAAATAACAGGACCTGGATGGGAGGGGTCGGCTGGAAAGATGCCAGCAATAGGGCGCCCTGCCTAGTAAGAGGCACAGGGCAATCCTCCCACCTCAAACAAGGCACAGGGCAATCCTGGCTCCCCCTCCCCTCCTCCTCCTCTTCCTCCTCCACACAGGGCAATCCTGGCTTTGACTTGCTCCTCTTCTATTCTGCCCGAGTCTAGGAAGAAGCCATGTAAATGGAACTGTAATTAATATGCAGTCAGCAAAGGCTAATTAAGAATTTATTTTTGCTCCTTGACTAATGACAGTTTGAAGTCTGATCTCTCGGGTTTTTTTCCCCTTGGTTGGCTACACAGAGTCCCCAACGTCCTCCTCGGAGAGTCGGGAGGCCCTCGTCAGATCAGCCAACAGGAATTAGTCATCACGAGGGACAACTGCACATCTCCAGGTCATTTGTGTCCACCTGCAGGGAAGACAAACTCACACGGGCAGAGCTCTCTGTCTCCTCCCACTTCGCTCCTTGGCTGGTCTACTCTACCTCGAGCACTAAAACACCATCTTCCAGAGCTATGCTGGATCACCTCCCCTGCGCGCACCTCCCCATCCCACACTGAGCCAAGGCTGCAGGCTGCTTCCTACTCTTACCATCTGCCCCTTCGAGCCGCATCCCCACCTTCTCCCGGTTTCAAGCTGCCATGTTCTCCTAGCCAGGGCCTCCACACCAATCTCCTTGATCCATCCTCCCTACACAGGATGGGGGACGGGGGTCCAAATATAAAGCGGAACCCTTAAAATATTAATCAAAACCCTCTACTGGCTCCGCGTGGGGCTAAGAATAGCGACCTCTCCACCGCCAGTCCCCTCCTCATCTCGTTAAACACTGCTCCTTCTCTGCCCGTAGAGTGTCGCCGCTTCTGGATCCTCTGTTTCTCTGTGAGGCTTTTTCTCACTATTAAGTTCTTGAAATCTTCCCACAGCTGCCCCCCCCCCCGGTCTTCCTCAGATACCAGCACTGGTGTCTTTTTCCTCGGGAGACCCGCTTCCTGACTGTACCCTCTTGAAGCAAGCGTCTCTGTCCCATGGCTCTTTGTTGTATAAATGTGCCAAAGATAGCCCTGTGTATTGGTCCCAAGGTTATTTCTGCATGATAGGCTGAGACTAGTTAAAAGCCCACAGGGGGGGAGGGGGATCAAATTGTTATACATCTAGTTTTAAGAATAACTCAATAAAGCAAAGTTTTTACTTACTCCTGATCTAAAGATTTGCATATTCCATAAAACTATACCTTCCTCTGCTAGGTGTTAATAAAAATAGCTTATGATTATAAGTCTCCAGGTTCTACTGCCTTTGGGGAAAACTGTCACAGAGTCCCTGATGTCATTCCGAGCAACATCACCTGGATATGTCAACAAAGTCTCCTGCCTCTCACCTAGGGTTCTCTCCTCCTCCATCACTTTTATGGGGTGGCTCCTTGAACACTTTAGTCAACACCTGGGTGCATCTATACCCACCCTACCCCATGCCCTTTAGCAGCACCGTTTTCTTCATAATGCTGTTACTTTCTTTTTAAAAAGAATTATTTATTATTATATGTAAGTACACTGCAGCTGTCTTCAGACACACCAGAGGAAGGTGTCAGATCTCATTATGGATGGTTGTGAGCCACCATGTGGTTGCTGGAATTTGAACTCAGGACCTTCGGAAGAGCAATCAGTGTTTTTAACTGCTGAGCCATTTCTCCAGCCCCAACTCTTACTTTCTAAGACTGTTCGGTTAATGTATTTGCTTGTTCTTTGTCTCTCTCCCCCACTGAAATATAAAGTCCATATAAGCAGCCAAGAAGTCTATGAAAAATACATTTGCATAATGTCTAGTTACTTTCCCATTGCTGCGCAGAAACGCCATGATAAAGGCAACTTATAGATGAGTTTATTTGAGTTTGCTGCTCCACAGGGAGACTCTACCATGGGTGACAGACACAGAGGCCTTTGAGGGACACTCCACCATAGTGGCAGACACAGGGGCCTCTGAGGAACACACTCCACCATGGTGGCAGTTACAGGGACCTATGATGAAGCCTTTGTACCTCTTAGTCTCTAGCCCAGAGATGCATCCCCAATCCTCCAAGGAAAAATGTTGAAAATGTTCTGGGTGTTTACATCCTTAACTCTACCACTCAGAAGGCAGAGCCAGGTGCATTTCTGTGAGTTTGAGACCAGTCTGGTCTACAGTCAGTTCCCCAACAGCCAAGGCTAAATAGAAAGACCTTGTCTTAAAAAGGGAAAAAGGGGTGGGGATTAAAACATAAAATAAGGATTTGAACCACCAGGAAGACAGAATAGGCACGGTTTTCTCTATTCTTCAGATAGGTGCAACTGAAAACCCTGGGGGTTATGCACACAAGGAACAAGAAAGGGCTGGCAGGTAGAAGAAAGAAGGCAGACCAGGTAGTGGCTTTATGACACAAGGCACACACAGTGTCAACGTTTGTGAGGGTTTTTTGTTTTTGTTTTGTTTTGCCTGTTACACATTAAGCTAAAGAAGACAGCATCTGAGAAATGCCTGTGCATGTCAACCAAAACGATAAAGCCAGACAAGTCCTTATTTTGAACCAGTTAAGCCTCTCGCTTCACTGGTGACAGAATATCTGGATGAATTTGAATTTATTTGGGCTCATATGTCAGTGTATGGTCAGCTGGCTCCTCTTTCTGGGTGTCTCAGTGAGGGTTTTACTGCTGGAAACAGACACCATGACCAAGGCAACTCTCATAAGGCCATCATTTAATTGGGGCTGGTTTACAGGTTCAGAGGTTCAGTCCATTATCATCAAGGTGGAAACATGGCAGCATCCAGGCAGCCATGATGCAGGAGGATACTGGCTTCCAGGTAGCTAGGATGAGGGTCTTAAAGCCCACGCCTCAGTGACACACCCACTCCAACAAGGACACACCTACCCAGCAAGACCACTCCCACTCCAACAAGGACAAGCCTACTCCAACAAGGCCACACCTTCTAATAGTGCCACTCCCTGGGCCGGCATATACAAATCACCACATTGGGTCACAGTGAGCAGAGCATCATGACAGAAGGACATAAAGAACAAATCTGCTCACTGTGTGTCAGCTGGAGAGCAGAGAGGCAGGCTGACAGAAAGAGACCCAGGGAAAGGGAGCCTTGCAAAGGAATGGTACCCCTCGGCCCCCGTCTCCTAAGTCCAGTAACACTATTATACCGTGAGAATATCAATATATGGGACCATTTAAGAAGGCAGCTCCTTCATATTCTAATCACACCCAAAAGCCTTCAGAGGAACATTTCACGTACAAAATACCAGGAGATGTGCAGCTCAGAAAGGCAGAAAGCCATTTGTCAACAACTAATAAATTGATGGAAAGGCTGTAGACCCACCCCTTGCCACCAAGCTATGGCCAAGCTGGGAGACTTGACCTCCATCCTACTCGGCTATAAGCTTCCCACACCCCAAACATAGATACTATCAACAACGACCAAGTAGGGTGCAGTAGTTGTAAGCCTCTCTCTCTCTCTCTCTCTCTCTCTCTCTCTCTCTCTCGCATGAGGTATCAGGGAAGTCCACCTGAGGAAAGATTTTCCCTTCCAACTAGGAGATATAAATGGAAATGTGTGGAGCTGGATAAAAATGGTTCCAGTTCCCTGAAAAATATAACTACTCTCATCTTCCCAGATAAGAAGTAGATCACTTGGGCAGCCCCATGAAGGACATCCAATTCATAATTTTAAACCTTCCAAAAAAAAAAATTCTTCAGACCCAGATGGCCTCCCTGAAGAATTCTACCAAATGTTTAAAGTAACACCAGTTCTGTAAATCTCTTCCCAGGGGACAGTAAAAGGAACAACATGTCTAAGTGCCTTTCATGAACTTAGTACCAACACAACGTTGCTAACACCAGAGATAAACACAGAATCCAAGAGCGGGAGAACCACAGGCCACAGACCAGTATCCTTCATGAATATAGACACAATTTCCCTCACAAAATGTTAGCAGACAGAATTTGTAATATTTTACCATGAACTGTAGTAGGTTGGCCTAATGCTACTTGTATTTGAATGGAATATTGGGTCTCCAAGACTGATTGCCCCCCCACATAAGATGCTAAGTGACCCTGCCCATAAGTTATTTCTGATTGGTAATTAGAGATGCCAATAGCTGGGTAAAAGAGACATAGGTGGGGCTTAGGTTTCCCAGGCTTGTGGTTGAAGGTGAACCAGGAGGAGAAAAGAAGGTGCAAGAGGAAGAGAGAGAAGCCACCATGGGTTAGGAGTCAAGAGAGGGTGGCCCTGAGGGCTAGCCGATTGGAGATAAGAACAGCCCAGATGAACATAGTAATAACTCAGTGTTATCCATAGATTCAAATAACATGGAGCATGATAGCTGCCCAGAAATTGTGCTGTTTAAGACTTATTATAAATATAAAGGTTGTATTGTATGTGTCTTTCATCCTGGAACTTAAATAGTCTAAGGCAAGGTAGAAACCTCAAGCCACAATTAAATAATTTCTACAACAATGAACTGCAATCAATATCTAAAGACTAATCAATGCAAATCTCCATATTGACAAACCAAATAATAATAATAATAAGATAATAAGGTACATAATTGATGTCAAAAATTCAACAATCAACTCATGATCAAAACTTGGAGGGGAAAAATAGGTCTAGGGACGACTTCTTTAACTTGATCAAAATGTCTACACAAACTCTACAACCAACACTATAGTTAATATGAACGGTCAAGGGATGTTTTCTCCGTAAAACCAGGAATGCCAAGCATGTCTAATCTTTATGATTTTATTCCTTATGGATACTAGAAGCTGTAGCCAGTGTCCTAGTGGAAAAGAAAAGAAAAGAAAAGAAAAGAAAAGAAAAGAAAAGAAAAGAAAAGAAAAGGAGAGGAAAGGAAAAGGAGAGAAAAGAAAAAGAAAAAGAAAGGAAAGGGAAGGGAAGGGAAGGGAAGGGAAGGGAAGGGAAGGAAAGGAAAGGAAAGGAAAGGAAAGGAAAGGAAAGGAAAGGAAAGGAAAGGAAAGGAAAGGAAAGGAAAGGAAAGGAAAGGAAAGGAAAGGAAATATTGGGCTGGGGAGATGGTTAAAGAGCACTCGCTACTCTTCCAGAGGTCCTGAGTTCAATTCCCAGTAACCACACGTTGGCTCACAACCATCTCTAATTGAATCTGATGCCCTCTTCTGATGTGCCTGAAGACAGCAACAGTGTACTCACATAAATAAAATAAATAAATCTTTAAAAAAAAAAAAGGGTGGGGGGAGAGAAGATTTTTAAAGGTAAAGAAATTGGGCTTGGGGCTGGCGAGATGGCTCAGTGGTTAAGAGCGCCGACTGCTCTTCCAAAGGTCCTGAGTTCAAATCCCAGCAACCACATGGTGGCTCACAACCATCCGTAATGAAATCTGATGCCCTCTTCTGGAGTGTCTGAGGACGGCTACAGTGTACTTACATATAATAAATAAATAAATCTTTAAAAAAAAAGAAAAAAAGAAAGAAAGAAAGAAAGAAAGAAAGAAAGAAAGAAAGAAAGAAAGAAAGAAAGAAAGAAATTGGGCTTGGAGAGATGGCTTAGGGATTAAGAGCACAAAATGCTATTCCAGAGGACCCGGGTTCAATTCCCAGCACCCACAAGGCAGCTCTCAACCATCTCAACTCCAGTTCCACGGGATCCAATGCCCTCTACAGGTGCCAGGCATAAATATGGTACACAGACATACATGCAGGCAGACTCATACATGTAAAATAACAAAATGATTTTAAAAAAAAAACTAAATGCAACAAAGGAAATTAAAAGCATGCAGACTAAGGCTGGGAAGTGGCTCGGTGAGGACAGAAGTCCAGATCTCCAGAGTCCTTGTAATAGTCAGGTCTGAGTGGCCCACCTCTATCACAGCACTCGGGGGTGAAACAGGATAACATAGAGCAAACTGGCTAGACAACGGAGCCAAACTGAGTCCCAGGTTCAGCAAGAGACCCTAGGCACGCGTACACACACACACACACACACACACAAATATGCACATACGCATGGACATTCACACTCACATGAACACTCACACACACACAGGCACATACACACTCACACAGGCACATACACACACACACAAAAGCACACTCACTTGCATGCACACACACATGCCCATGCACACACAGGCACTCACTCAAACACACACAAACACTCACAAACATGCACATGCACACACACACACACACTCATGCACACATACACATGCACATACAGGCATACTCACACATGGGCACACTCACTCGCATGCACATGCACACTCATGCACATACGCACATGTATACTCAAACATTCACACTCACACACACATACATACACGCACTCTCACTCACACACACACATACACAAACATGTGTACCCACACACATTTGAACATAAATACATGTATTCACAGACACAGCTTTCACATCATACATTCATTCATTCATATGCCCCCCCCAGAAGCATGCAGAACATACAGGAATAAATGAATGCATCAGTATTTTCAGACGTTATAATTACATATGCATAGCAATCTACGGAATATAAAAATAAAACCAAAGCTTGGAACTATGAGCAAATTTGGCCAGACTGAGGAGTAAGACAAGTGTGCAAAAATCAAGTGTGCAAAAATCAGGCATGCTTCTGTTTGCTAGTGTTGAGACACCGCCAGCTCCAATTCAACACCACCTGCAATCACTCTGAGAAGAGAGCATTGCCTACCAAACCGGACACGTGCGAGCCTGACGTGCCGCAAGCATACAGTGCTGGTGGATGAATTAGAACCCTAGATCACGTCATGTAAAGTCAGCACACTCATCGAGCAGAAGTCTTGACATAGCAAAATACCAATTCCACCCAAAACCCAAGAAATGTTTCTATAGCTATAGAAAAGTCTGTTCTAAAATACACGTAGGAGAAAAAAAGTAACTAGAATAGCTAACGTTATTTTAAAAATCAAGAGTGGTGGGGCTGGTGAGATGGCTCAGCGGGTAAGAGCACCCGACTGCTCTTCCGAAGGTGATAAGTTCAAATCCCAGCATCCACATGGTGGCTCACAACCATCCGTAACGAGATCTGGCGCCCTCTTCTGGAGTGTCTGAAGACAGCTACAGTGTACTTACATATAATAAATAAAATAAATCTTTAAAAAAAAAAAAAATCAAGAGTGGTGTGAGTGGACCAGGTTTGCTTGACTTTAAAATTTAGGCCATCCTCACCCTATTGACGCTCACTGAGATTTACAGACTTTGCGTTTGGATGAGATTGGTTGTATAATGTTTATTTTACTTGCATTTTTCCATAATAAAGTTTATACAATTAAAAAATTAATATTTCAAGGCTAAACAGTTGCAGGAATCCAGGCTATGATGTTGATGCATGGATAGATGCACAGATTAATGGAACAGAGAAGAGAATCCAGAAGGAAACTCGTATAAAAACACCCAAGAGATTTCTGACAGAGGTGCAGAAGCCGCTGAGCAGACCCAGACGACGGTTGCTGAAGAGCTTGGATGTTCGCTGCCAAAAAAAAAAAAAAAAAAAAAATCCCTTCAAACTAAAGCTCACATCTTATACAAAATTTAAAATGGATCATAGACTTACATAGAAAATGTTAAGCTATAAAACCTTTTGTAAAAATAGGAGATCTTCAGGGTCCAGAGCGAGGCAAAGCATCTCCAGGCTCAACATCAGAACTCTTAATTTGCAAAAGAAAAAATTGAAAATGGATCTCATTAAAATTTTAAAGTTTCTCCTCTGTGAACAATACCGTTGTGAGGATTAAAAGGTGAGCAGCTGACAGAGTGGAGGCCAGAACGCTTAACAACAAAGGGCTGGTGTAGCGGGCTCAAGCAGTGATTCTAGACCTGAGCTTAATTATGAAATTATATCAAATAGCAAGTGATAGGAAGAGCATTTCAAATTCATCATATCAAGCCTGGCCTAATAGCACCTTCCTGTAATCCCAGCTACTCAGGAGACTGAGGCAGGAGGATGACAAGTTCAAGGCCAGCCTGGGCTACAAAGTGAGTCTGAAGTGAGTCTCTGTCTCAAAATATAAAAAGGAAATAAAAGATTCTGGGGACCTAGTTCCCAGTGTGAGGAGCCCAGAGTTCAAATCCTAGAATCCCCAAAGCTACAAATGATATCATTCCACTTATATTACATTATGTTCTTGTTAAGTTTTATGTCAGCCTGATGTGTTAGTCATGATTTCTCCATCAGAGTGGCTGTGGGCAAGCCTGTGCTACAACTTCCTGATTGGTGACAGATAAGGAAGGGCCCAATCCATGATGGGTGGAATTATATAAGAAAGCAGCCTGAACCCCACAGGAAAACCAACAGGGACAACTAACCTGGACCCCTGGGAGATCCCAGAAACTGAGCTACCAACCAAAGAGTACCCATGGGCTGCTCCAAGGCTCTCAGCACATATGTAGCAGAGGGCTGCCATGTCTGGCCTCAATGGGAAAGGATGTGCCTAATCCTGCAGGGACTTTATGCACCAGGGTGTGGGGGCATGTGGGGGGCTGCCCCCTCAGAGGCGAAGGGTAGGGGGCATGGGGTAACAGCATTTGGGATGTAAATAAATAAATAAATAAATAGTAAAGCAGAAAGAAACAAACAAACAAAGCAAGAAATAAAGAAGGAAGACAGACAGACAGACAGACAGACAGACAGACAGACTTACCAAGCTCCATGGGGAGCAAGCTAGTCTGCAGGGTTCCTCCATGGTCTCTGCTTCAGTCTCTGCCCTGACTTCCCTCAGTGATGGGGCATGACCTGAGAGTTATAGGATGAAATAAACCCTTTTCCCTTCCCAAGTTGTCTTAGACTATGGTGCTTTGCCACTGTTGTAGAAATCCTAACTATGACGTTCTGCTTTCTACAAAAGGTGAAACGATGAACTCGTAAGGAAGGACAGAAAGCAGATGTGTGTTGCTGGTCATGGGGCTGACTAGAAAGGGGAATTTGGGAGGAAGTGTAGAAACACTTTTTGTTTGTGGGTTATAGTTACATGGTTGTGTGCATTTATCAAAATTAATAGCGCTAGGTCCCTAAAATACACTCAATCATGTATAAACTTTACACTAATATACAACATTTCAAAAATAACTCTTAAGGACTTAGAAGCAAAATGATAAAACAGCCCAACTAGAAAATAAGCAAAAGCTATGAAGAGATGCTTCAGAAAAGAGGGAACAGGACGGTGAGCTAGTATAAGAAACTAACTAACTAGTCGGCAGCCCTGGATGTCAGGAAGCACGGGTTGCTACACAACACTGGGGGGAAGGGGCGGAGCTACGACGGCACTGAACACTGATGAGGACTGGGAAAGACTTACCATCCCTCCGTTGCTGGCAAAGGTGTGAAAAAGGAGATGCTGCTGTACCCAGTTTAGTGGGTTCTTAAAAGAACAAAATACACACCTCCCACACAGCGGACCGTCAACCCCGCTCCTGGAACTTCCTGTGGAGGAGTCAAACCTCCGTCTACACAGATAACCCAGGCAGGAATCTTCCAGATGTTCACAGACGCAGCTGACAAACCAGCCCTGGCAATGGCTGAGGAAAACATCACCAAGGTAAGGCTGCAGGATGACTCTCCAGAAAGTTCTGCTGAGCGGAAAAGCCAATGGGAAAGATGGCACATTGGGTGACTCTATGTGCAGGGTTCTTAGAATGACAAGCCTTGGTAACAAGGTTTGGGAGTGAGAACAGATTAGTGACCTCCAAAGGTGAGTGGAGAGTGGAGTCCCTGAGAGACCCTGAGAGACAAGTGGGTTGTGACTTGATGTAGTCATGTTAACACCCTGATTTGTATATGTTCCTACAACTTTGCAAGACACTGGTTAAGGAGACATAAGACTTCTCTGCGTTGCACAACTACCTCAAAGTAAAAGGTTTAATTAAAGAGTAATTTTTGGAGTTAGAGAGACAACTCTGTAGCTAAGACTGCTCATTACTCCTGCAGTGGACCTGAGTTTAGGTTCCAGCGTTCAAACCAGGAAGCTCACAACCACCTGTAATTCCTGTTACAAGGAACCCTGCGCCCTCTACTGACCTCCAGGAGTACCTTCACTTACATAGACACATACCTACATACACAAATTAAAAATAATTTTGTTTTTAAAATAATCATACTGTAATTAAAACAATCATACTGTATTTAATACTATATTAAAATAGTAATACTGTCAGCAGCATTTCTTGTATTCAAGTGAGAAAAAATTGGAAACCACCGAGCAGTTCATCAGTAGAGAAATGGTAAACCATGACAGAATGTTGAACAGAGTAAGTATCTAAAGTAACCTCTCCCTCCCCCTCTCCCTCCCCCTCTCCCTCTCCCTCTCCCTCTCCCTCTCCCTCTCCCTCCCCCTCCCCCTCCCCCTGTGTGTGTGTGTGTGTGTGTGTGTGTGTGTGTGTGTGTGTTAAACCTAAGTTTTAATTTCTTAGCGGCAAATGTTCAGTAGTGTACTTGCTGCATTGAATGATGATAGATAGATAGATAGATAGATAATGACATATAGATGATAGATGGTATATAAATGACATATAGATGATAGATAGACAGATGGATAGACAGAACAGATATATAGATAGATAATAAATGACATACAGATGATAGATAGATTGATATAGCTGACATACAGACGATAGATGATAGATATAGATAGATGACATACAGATGATAGATGATAGATAAATGACATGTAGATGATAGATAGAGAAACAGAACACTTCATACAACATGGTATATAAGAAAGCATGCACACGCAAGCGTATGCACGCACACATATGCACGCACACAGTGTGTAGTACGTATGCCTTGAATTCTTGGTAATTGATTGCTTCCTAAGGTGTCAATTACTGATCCCTGGGAACCTAAAAGACTCGCCATTCTTGTGTCTAATGCAGATCTAAACAGAACTTATCCCCAGTATTAAAACGCTTTGGGGAGGGAGGGAGGGAGGGAGGGAGGGAGGGAGGAAGGGACGGAGGGAGAGAGGGAAGGAAGGAGAGAGGGAAGGAGGGAGAGAGGGAAGGAGGAAAGAGGGGGAAGTGTGTAAGAGGCATCTGGAGAGAGAGAGCTCAGAGAAAGGCACACTGCCCAGGCCTGGATCAGTGTCTGGGCCCTCAGCACTGCTGGCATTTGGAGGTTGCAATTTTGTGCGACCCAGGGCGGTTGAGTTTGCTTCAACAGCTTCTGCTCACCAGACACCAGGAACGCCACGCCCCCACACCCCAACACCTCAGGTGTAAAGACAAAATGTCCTCCTGACATTGTCATGACTCCCAGGAGGGATAGGAAGGGAAGGGAAAACCCGCTAGGTAAAGACCAGGAGTCACAGAGCAACCCCAGCCACGGAGCAGGGCTTGTGTGGGGGCGGGGTGCGCACAGTGATGGATCCCTGTGCCTTCATTTCTGACAGGGAGAATATATGCAGGTCTGACTAAGGTCATTAAAAATTAATTTTTTTCAAAAGCAGCGTTGACTGGGGAATAGGGTCCTGCAGTGGGGTAGAGGCCTGTCAGCTTTGAGACTAGTAGCTTGGCCAGCCCTTCCCCCCGCTGCTGTAGGAAGGGGGAACCTAAGCACGAGCTATGGCTGATTCACACCCCCTGGGCCTGCTTCTCAACCCTGACCACAGCCCCATAAAGAACATCTCCACCTTCTCCTTCTGCCTCCACACCTGCCCCTCCTCACCACTACCCTATTCCTGCGCTCCCATGTGCCACTCCTTGGAAAGGTCTCTATGCCCCAAGATATGGTTGCCCTACACATCCCAGGCTACACCTCTGCACTGTCCACTAAGCAAGATGGACCCACCATCAACGGCCCCTCTCCTGTACCTACCCATCTGTGTCTAGACCCCCGCTCCTCTGTTCTCTGGACTCCTCTTGGCTCAAGGAATGCTGCTGGCACCAGGGAAAGATGGCAGAGAAGTAGGTCATTAGTTTCCTCATCCTTCCCTCCAGACCACCATTTGGTGGTGCCAGGCTCTCCCTGTGGGCTTTCTCCCCTCAGCCTGAGCCTCTAGCATCCCAGTAATCAGCCTTCCTTCTTGCCTTTTGAAACTGGCTTCCCTGCGGACATTATCTTCCGAGCCCATGGTGTGGAAATAAATACTTCCTTCGCTGGATCATTTGTTTCTTTACCCTGGTCAGTTATGCACATCCCCACACACAAGCCCCTGGAGCCACAGCAGCAAGTGTGCGCTCCAGAGCTGTGCCCGATCTCATTCTCAGAAATCCCATGGGCCTGGATGGGCGAATGGGTGGTAGATATCCAGCCCTCCCTTCCACAGACATCAGTCACAGCTGGGGTCCCTTGGGTGATCACCACTCATCAGGTACTATGTGGGATCCTGTGTGCTCTGTAAACAAAAGAAGACATTCCCTTCCACCCGCTCACACCCAGGGCAGTAATACCCCACCATGTGGCCTTACTCGCCAACGTTTCAGTTGCCTATGATCAACTGTAGTCTTTAATAGGAAATGGAAAATTCCAGAAATACATCGTCTGTGAGTTTTTATTTGTGCACCGTTCTGACTTCCACAGTTCCTTGATCTTCCCGGGCTGTGAGTCATGATATGGCCAGCATTTCCAGACTGGATGTGCTACCAGCTGTGCGGTCACAGTAGGGCTGTCAGATCCACCCCCGCAGTAACTCCGAGTTTGTGTTCAAGTAATTCCCCATTTTGCTTATTTATAGCCCAAAGCTCAAGAGCAATGATGTTCGTAACTTGGATGTGCCCAGGGGAAGCCAAGAAGTGTTTGAAGTGAAAATGTGTATCATAGATGCATATGTACATATAGGAATCTTCCAGTTAGCTTCAGCTCTCAATTTAACGAGCCCAGGGGTATCTGAGGCAACCCCAGTTGGGGGATGGCCTCCATCAGATTGGCCTCTGGGCG
Organism: Mus minutoides; assembly: GCA_902729485.2. NCBI lineage: Eukaryota > Metazoa > Chordata > Mammalia > Rodentia > Muridae > Mus > Mus minutoides. Next base: position 214,241 of record LR750872.1, read on the forward strand.
TGTCTGAGGGCATTTTCTTATTCTTTTTTTTTTTAATATATCAAAGCCCCTGTATGTTTTTTTTAAGATTTATTTTATTTATTATATGTAAGTACACTGTAGCTGTCTTCAGACACTCCAGAAGAGGGCGCCAGATCTCGTTATGGATGGTTGTGAGCCACCATGTGGATGCTGGGATTTGAACTTATCACCTTCGGAAGAGCAGTCGGGTGCTCTTACCCGCTGAGCCATCTCACCAGCCCCATTTTCTTATTCTTGATGATTGATATAGGAGGGCCCAGCCTACTGTGGGCAGTGCCACCTGGGCAGGTGTTCCTGGGTTGTGTAGCAAAGCTGTCTGAGCAAGAGGTCGGTAAGCAACCCAACAAGCAGCCTTTCTTTGTGGTCTCTGCTTCAAGATCCTCTCATGAGCTCCTGCCTCGGCTTCCCTGGATGGTGGACTAAGCTGTGAGCTAAATAAGCCCTTTCTTCCCCAAAGTTGCCTTTGGTCAGGGTGCTCAGGACAGCAACAGGAAAGCAGCTAGGACAAGGAAAGACACCAGTGTGTGCGGTTCAGAACTGCCTGGCATCCACAGGGTATTGGAACACGTTCCCTAGTCACCTGATAGAGAGGACACCTCACTATATGCACCAAGACACAGAGGGTGCTGTCTCTGGTCACTGGGATGGTGAGCAATGGGCAGCTCTCCAGCCAACACTAGCTAGGTCCTCTGATTTAATCCATCCTGGCGTGATCTGCCTGGATTTTATCTGAAAGGTCTCCCGACAGCTGAAATGCACATCGAAGCTTGCCACCTGTACTTCTGACTTACAGGGATGAGAACCAGGGTTCCCATTCTCCCTCCATTGAATCCAGCTGTCTGCCTTTGGATCCACGCCCCTCCCATGACTTAGGGGCACGACCCATGTGTTTTAAAAGAAGTGATCAAGGTTGCAGATACAGAGAGGCATGGAAAATCTGCATGGATTGGTTTATGCAAGAAAAACAGGGTGGGGGGGAGTGTTCTAGGCCCCCTTCAGACTCACCACCTTCCCATACCACCACTTATTCCGGAAGGAACAGGTGGCTCTCTGGAGCTCGTCCTTTGCGGCCTTTCGGAAGCTTCCTTACATAGGCACAGCTGATAAAAATCACTGGTTAGTGACCAATCCTCTGTGCTCCTGCCCCCTCTGGAGATCAGGCAGCTTTACCGCTGCCGGTCTCCCTGGCAACTGGTTCCCACCTGGATTCTCTCCAGGAGCCCCCTAAGTATGCCTCAGGAGAACAAAGGGTATTTCCATCACTTTCGGAAATTGGGGAGGTCTTAGGTACTTTTGTGTCAGGAACCAGGGCCAAAGAGTAAATATTAGAAGGCACAATTCTCCTAGCACCCCATCTACGGTGGCCTCGGGAGCATTGTCGGGAGTGGAAGGAACCAGAGACCAATGTCTCAGTTTCACCGTACCTCACAATAGCATAATTATCCAGTGCCCAGAACAGAACTGGAAGGAAGCAGCAGGTCATTTGCTCAAGGTCACAGGTGTGGCAAGGTAAGGACACAAATGTGCACAAGTTCAATCTCCTGGGTTTGCAGTCCTGATGGCATGGGAGGACTCTGGGACCCCAATGTCTATGTCAGGGACTCACTTGGGCCCTCTCCTGACTCCCTACAGCCCTCACTCCCAGCCCCTGCCTGGCTCCCACACACTGCGTCCTGCATTCCTTTCGGGTTTCTGAGGATGTCTGGGCTGTGTGAGAGGCTCAGGGCAGCAGGGAGTCCACCCACGCCTGGCTGAGAACCCTGTTTACCTCTCTAGCCTGCAGGAGCTTTGTAAATCTGAAGATCTCTGTTCAAAGGAAAGCTGCAGGCTTGTGAGGAACTGCCTCAGGCAAAGGCTCTCCTTGGCTTATCCCCACTGGCTTAGGGGACAGGGAGCAAGGCCATCTCACTCTACTGGACACTATTCCTTGAACCTCAGAAGTGGCTAGTATCTTAGGGCTTCCCTGCCACAAGACAGAGCTGAGCCAATGAACGATCGCTGGAGAACACGTACCTTACCGAGACCCTCCCCACTCCCCACCCTCGACCCCAACCTTTAGCTTCTCCAGACCTTTCTTCACTGTCTGGTCTGGCTTTGGCTGTGAAGACTAATGGCCAGGGTTTCCTCCTGTTTGGCAGCTACCAGAAAACTAAAGCGAGCAAGCTTGCGGGGGGGGGGGGGGGGGGGTAAGAAGCCACGCCCCCAACGCTGGATCCCACTGCAAAGGTGCGAAGTTTGCACACACACCCCCCCACCAGCTCCGCCTGGCAGCTTCCCTGCCAAAGCAGCAAACGTCATTTATTTCCTTCATTATTTATGCACAACACGTTGGAACAGGGCCCTTGGTGATTAAAGCGCCTCGGGACAGAAATGCCGGCTGAAACATTAGCGACAATACAGAGAGGGAAACAAAACAACAACACCAACGGGGACAGCTCAAGACCGAAGCTGAGGAGTACAGCTAAGGACATCACCTCACCACTTCACACTTGGGAGATGACCCTTTGCCAGGGGCTCTGCTATCTTCTACATCCCAGCCACCCCAAGAGCAGACTGGTCATCATTATCATTATTAACCAGGACCATCATCCCTGAGTCACATCCCACCTCTGTCAATTCTGGCTGTGTGACCTAAGATAAGTAATTAACCTCTCTGAGCCACAGTGTACTTGGCCACTTACTGCTTGGGGAGAGTATATGGAATGCATATGAAATGATGAACTGAAGGCCTAGCATATTACAGACTTCTCTTCTTTGCATGTTAAAATGCCATTCACATACAGTTGTGGGTGGGAGTTCAAGCAGACTCAGGCTCTAGCAAAGTCTTATGGGAAGTGCAGCCCGGCTTCAGCTCTGACGCTACTTGGAAAGACATGTCTGTGATGCACATTTTTTGATGGGTCAACAGTATACACACGTGTACACATACACACATACACCAACACATAACAATCCCTTCATTCTGTCCTAGAGGGAAGCTCCCTAAGACTCAGAAAGTTCTAAAGAAAGGCTTGTAAAGACCCCAGAAGCAGACAACTCACAAGTCTCAGAAATCCCTGAAATCGATCATATTAACAAGGCCCCTCCTTACCCAAGTGATGATTGCTGAAGAGACTCAGCCCAGCCAATCTGCTTAGAGGAGACTCTGACTTCTTAAACCACCTGAAAGTCATGCAGAGAGCTCATCCCCCACACTGGGTTGGGCTTTTGGTTGTCCTTTGAGTCGACTGAGTTGTGTCTGCTCCAGTAAGTAACCTCTCATCCAAACCCCTGAAGGTAACTACAGCAAATTCATTGGTCAACCAAGCTGGTCTTGAGTGTTACAATTACCCTGGACTGTGATCAGTCCCCATCTGGGGTCAGTAGATGTATATGTCATATCTTCCCATGGAAAGTGCCATGTAAGTCCCCTGCATCCTACAGTTGAGTCAGAATAATACAAGCCAGGGGCTCATCCATGTATCTGTCCTCAAACAAGGGCTCTATCAGATGGACAGAATGTATCCCTCCTAATGTGCAGGCCTTGCCAATGGGATGAGAAGTGACCCAGTAAGGGGCGGATTCTTTCCTTGAGAACAGGACCGGCTACCCTCGGTAAGAGCCTACAGAGGGGGAATCCTTCGTTTTCCTCTTCACATTCTGCCACATGAGGGCATGGCATTTTCACCCTCCCAGGAGCAGACTGCACCATGACTGAAGCAGAGCGGTCTCACCAAACAACCCAGCCTGCCCACACTTTAATCTTCAACTTCCCAGCTTCTGAAAGTGAAAGAAACAACCATTTCTGCCCTTTCTACACCACCCCAGACCTGGATATTATGTTACAGCAGGAAAAAAAAAAAGCCTCTGACAGCCCCTGAGCGCCCCTGAGCCTCAAGCCAGTGCTTCTATGAGGGGACTCCCGAGGTATCCATTCAACACAGTGTGTACCCTTCCAATCGAACAACCTGGGAATCACATACCTGTGGGAAAGGCCAGGTTACAGCGTCAGACTGCGCAGGTTCAAAGCCTCCTCTTAGCTGTGTGGCATCGGGTAGAACACTTAGCCTCTCTTGGCTTCTGTCCTCACTTCCCTGAAGCGTCTCCAACCAGTTAAATTCCCAACCAAAGGCCTGAGGGACCTACCTAATTGACATCCAGTTGACAGAGCAGCATTGCCTCCATCAGGCCTCTGCAGCCTCCCAGGCTCCAGCCCCTATGCTCCAGTCCGGCTCTCTTTGCTGTTTCTCTCTTCCTTTACCGCACTCCCCTCCCAACCCTGAGGCCTCCCTCTTTCCTCCCATCCCTGTTGAGGAAGCATCACCATGGCCTCTAAGAGCAACCCAGACATTACTAACATGTCCGAAAGCAACAAGATAACTGACTTCACTTAGACTCGGAGAATCCTGATCAAGGAGCCCTGACAGGATGTTGGAGTAAGACACCGTCCTTCTTTGGGGACTCTCCAGTAAAACAGCATTGCAGCCACAGAGGTGCAAACAATAGGACAAAGATCCTCCAATAGGTGTGAGAAATGGGAAGGAAAGGCCTTGGCTAATGCCAAGTGTCTGTCTTGTCCAATGGGCCATGACCACTGAGATGGGGAAGGGCCATGCCCACTGAGATGGGGAAGGAGAAAGTAGGAGCCTTGGGATGGAGGAGATGAGGGCTTCTGTATTGGCCACACCCCTTTGAAGCATCTAGCAGAGACATTCCATGGACCCAAAGACACCCATGCCCACTAGGAAGATACCTTAGTAACAGAACCGTCGTTGCTCCTTTAATTGGGTATCTTACCTCTCTGGGATTTCTGACCACTCCTCCTCCATAATGAACGTCAGAAGAGGTAGAGTGGAGAGGCCATGGCCTTGAGGCTGTCTGATCTGCCTGAAAATGTCTTACTCTGCTGGCATGCATTCTGTGTGGCTTTGGGTGAGTGAGTTCACAAATTCTTCTGTACCTAGGTTCCTTCATGTGCAAGGGAGAGACGGAGCAGCAGTTTATTCTTCTTGGACCAAATGTACATCCAATGAGTGCACAGATAGAAAGCCACTGCCTGTCACAGAGTAAGTATTCCACAAGGTGCCAACGAGTAGTTACAGATTTTTTTATCTGTAATCTATAAGAGCCATCTGTTGTTTTATTAATGCCACGTCAAAGGCATAGATCTTGAAAGTCTAATGATTTGAAGAGATTTGAGAAAATGTTTGTTTTCTCAGTTTAACAAGTCTTTACCCTGATCTCCTGGCTATGCTAAGTTCTGGAAATGGAGGAAGTGCCTCCATATTTATCCATGTTCCTCCATCTTCCTACAACACATATCCAAGCGACAAGCATAACCACTAAAGAGGAGTGGGTTCCTGTCTGCTGTGCACTAGCTCTCAAGAGCTCCACGCTGGGTCCCAGCACACAAGGAGAAGTTACACCAAACCTGGACTCCGGAGGCAGAGAGCCCAGTGCCCCAGGGAATTGGCGAATCCTGAATGAGCCTTTTCACAGGAACCAGTGTCCGCCCCCGCCTCAGGCTCCCTGCCCATGCCCAAGGCTGCCAACCCATCTGTGTCCTTGAGAACACGCTGGGCTCCTGACCCAGGCAGCAGCTGGTCCACTACCTGCTGCCCCGATCTGGCACCTGACCAATGCTGAGACAGCAAGGATAGAGAGAGGGAGAGCGAATCTGACAACTGGGAAAGAATGGGGAAGGTGCCCAGAATATGGGGCATGCAACTGTTGGAACCCGGAGTGAAGAGAGGCCTAGATTTTAACAAACTTGGCCCCATACCAGTTGAGGTGGCCATTTTTAAATCTGAGCCTGAGTTTCCTTATCTGTGGAACAGGGGCAGGAAGTGTCCACAGTAGGGACATTCTATGGCTGCTAGGTCTCCTGATTGGGATAAGAGCCACCAACAAAACTGAACAAGGAGGGTGACAATTGTTAAAGTGTTGCTGAAAAGTTAAACCAGAGTCTAACCTTAGACACAGAGCACAGGCACGTGAATGGCAGCATACATCACCTCCCGCCACACACATCACCTCCCCCTTCTGTTCTAATGTCCTCCACACTGGCTATGTTTTCCTTCTAAGTGACAAGCTGGCCACCAGTGACTCTACATTCCCTGTCCACCAGCGGAGAGAGAGCGCGCTTCTTTCTTAAGGCTAGCCTGAATCACCTCTGATTAGACCACTTCCGGTTTCCCAATCACTCCCTCAAACAATCACTGCACCTGGGGAGATGCCACATTTCGATCGGCCAACCCTGGGTGACATGTCCCTACCCGGAAGTCCTGGATTCCAAACTGATTTGACTCTATCCAGGTAAGAGTGGAAAAAGAAGTGTGGCATGGAGTAGTAGACCCTGGAAGGCCAAATATAAGAGATGGTAATAAATGTGTGCACAGGCCATTTCAGCAAATGCTGCAATCTTCTTCATCACCAGCACCACCATCACCATCATCATCAACAGCAGCAGCAGCAGCATCCGCACATGTTACACTGTGTCTTCCAGTGACTTGGTGCTCCTTCTAGATACCACTCTCTTCATAGAAGTCTTTTGACACTCGGGTGTGTGTTTCTAAGCAACTACACTCTCCTGCTTGCCTGCCACCTAAAATTGTCCGGCCTTAACATCACTGCTCTTGTGTCCATCTTGTCTTGTGTCTTGTGACCTAGTATAGCCTGTTCTCTGCTCTCTCCAGCATCAGGCCTGTATCAGTCACTCTTCTATGACTGTGAGAAAACACCCTGACCGAAGGTAACTTAGGGTAGAGAGGGTTGATTTTTAGCTTGTGGTTTCAGGGGGGCCTCCAGTCATCACAGTTGGGCAGAGGCATGGTAACAGAGCAGGAAGCTGAGAGTTCACGTCCTCAACCATGAGCTCAAAGAGAGAATGAACTTGAAGTGGCTTGCCAGGCCTTTCATCTCAAAGCCCATCCATCCCCCCCTTCCTGCGTGAAGCACTCCCCCCACCAACACCACACCTCTTCTGACAGCAGCGCGTATTCAAGTACAGGAGCCCATATGGGACAATCCCATTCAAACCCCAGCACAGTTGACTTTGCTTATCTCTCCCTTGGGGCCTCTTGACCTCTGCTCTTTACAGACCCAGCTATGTGCCAGGTTGGGACAGAAGCGGGAAGTTTCAAGAACACCATCCATGTTCTCTAAGGTTCACCACACACAGTACCATACTTCTGGCCCCAGCTCTGGGACCTTCTCCATCAGTGGACTTTCTCCTTGACCCCTAACAACCGTCATCATGGAATAAGTATTTTAGAAAGCTTGTTGCTCGAACCAGCTTCTGAAAGACAAACGGGCTTCTGTCGGCTGATGGGCATAAGAAACGCAAAAGTGGCCTAGGCTTCCTGATCCAGCAGCTCCTCTCATGGAACGCTGTCTTCGCCAGTGTCTGACTCCATCTTAAGGTGTGTCCCTAGGATTCCTAAAGCAATTTCAAGGAGATCCTAGGAGTGCATGCTTCCAATTGTCCACTAGACAGGGACAAATCATGTCACCAGAATTCCTGGCATCATTCTTACAAAATTCATGCTGGCTAAACCCATTTAGGTCTCATCTTGATGTGTTTAAGAGAACCATGGTGTGGCCAGTCCCAAGAAAGTTTCAGAGAGAGAGAGAGAGAGAGAGAGAGAGAGAGATGATTTCCCAAGGGAAATATGGGATCCTGTTACCATTAACAGGAGAAGCCCCTGACATGCAGGCAAAAGATGTCCATTATCAGTCATTTTTAAGTGTGCCTAGAGGCAGGCCTGAGGCTTGCCTGTGTCCTCTGCAGCACCCTGTCTCCCTCACCCCCTCACCCCCACACCCCCATCCCGGCCACTACTTAAGATCTAGTTTGGAATTAGGAAGTAATCTGTTAAGCCTCTACTTCTTAGATGAGGAATGCATAAGAGATTTTTTTTTTTTTGCAATGGTCTTTTTTCCCCCTGTGAGCCTGAAATTATTTCCAAATAAGAAGTTTAAAGTAATCATAGCAAATGATGTCCATCCGTTGGCCCCATTAGCAGGATTCCTGTATCCTAATATATTTTTTCTTATTCTTGCACAGAGATGGCGGAAAGAATAGAAACTCGGCTGAAGAAACATTAGGGAGAGCTAGAGAACCCCATTGAAGAGGAGGAGGAGGAGGAGGAGGAGGAGGAGGAGGAGGAGGAGGAGGAGAAGGAAGGACTGTGGGAGCCAGAGGGGTTGAAGATGCCAGGAGAACACAGGCTCACAAGGGCTCACAAAGACTGCAGCAGCAATCACAGAACCTGCATGGGTCTGCACTAGGTCTTCTGTATATCTGTTATGGTTGTGTAACGTAGGAGTTCTGTGGGACTCCTGACAGCAGGTGTCCAGGAAGACAAGAAGAGGACACTGGAGCTCTGGGAACTGAAATTTCAGGCAGTTGTGAGCCACCAAGGGAATCAAGCCCCAGTCCTCTGTAAGAGCAGCAGGTTCTTAGCCACTGAGACATCTCCCTGGCACCCCCTTGTAAATGGTCAGCCTTTTTATGTCCACCCCAGTTTCCAAATAAATTCACGAGGCTTATTTATTTATGGATAAGTGTCTAGGCCTGCTAGCCAGCCTTTCTCCCCAGCTGGCTCGTATCTGAACCGACCTGTTTACACTATTCTATTTCTGCCATGAGATGGTGTCTTGGTAGAATCTTCCGCATATGACTCTTTTCCAGAGTTCTGCTCTCTCCCAGATGAACCACCTTCTTCTAATCCTGCCTCAGCTTATTGGCCATCAGGTTTTTATTAGCAGGCAATGCTTTTACACAGAGCACAGAGACTATCCCTACATCCCTCTCCCAACAATTCTTACTTATCCTTAAAATCAGACATTATTTCACTTTTTAATCCATATCCTGTGTTTTTGCTAAATTTAAGACATTTAATTTTATCTCATTTCAAACTCTTGACAGTCTATGTTAAATCTTCTAACTTGCCTGCATGTCAAACTTTTACTCCTATTTGAATAATTCACATTGAGTAGAATTTTCTCCTAGTCCCTGGTTATTTATAGAAAATTCTACTAAGCTTCTGCAGAAAAACTCTATCTGTATGTTTGTATATATCTATATGTGTATGTGTGTATATGCATATCTGTGTGCGTATTTACATATGAATGTGTCTGTGTATATGTATGTGTGTGCGTGTATATATGAATGTGTGAAAAACGTGTATACATATATACAGGCCCTGTTTCTCAGCAATGCATATGTATGCATATGTATGCATATGTATATATATATGTATATGTATATATATATATATATATATCCATCTATGTACAAAAAGATTTATTATAAGGAATTGGCTCACACCATTCTGGAGGCTGAGAAACCCCACAGTCAGCTGCTGTCTGCAAGCTGGAAACCTAGGAAAACCAATGGTGTGGTTTGAAAGCATGAGCCTGAGAGCTGATAGATAATATCCAGTCCACATCTAAAAGACTGAGAACCAAAGATCCAGGCTGGAGAGGAAACATCAGGCCTTGGCCAGCACAATGAATGAGCCCTTCTCCCACCCCCTTGTTCTGCTTGGGCCCTCAGTGAACTGTGTGTTACCCACCCACACTGGAAGGGCCATGGACATTACAGGCTTCACAATTCCAAGGCTAAACTCTTCCAGAAACTCATTCACAGACACACTCAAATGTTCAAACATTGCCTGGACATCCCCATCCGGAGGCCCAGCGTAACGGACATACACGTAAAGAAAAAAGCAATGGTTGAGTACCTGAACCATACTGCTGCCTCTTTTGGCTCCAGGGCTCTGTCTATTATTCCTCTTTTCCCTTAGCATCAAGAGAAGAGGATTACCCATACCCCAACCTCTCAGGACCATCTTCACCCCCAGCTTGCCTACACGTCATAAATGCACATCCCTTCCTTGCACCCACTTAGAAAGATGCTCAAACGGCCCAAAGTCTCATCACGTCCTGCCCCACCACACTCTTACCCATCTCCTTGGATCATCCCAGTGCCCTATGCTGACCTTGGCATCCCTCTGCCCTCCTTGTGGGTGCTCGCATATGCATCTCTGAATGCATCCAAGTCTGGATTCTTGGCTTTACATGAGTATTCCGGACAGATGCTTGGGTGTGAACCTTCATTGCATATGCATGCTTCATTCCATATGTACCAGTCTCCTTCTTAGAGGAACCCAAACCCGGCCCCAAATGCCAGAGAACGAGGCAGACATTTGTGGGCAATGGTCTCCAGCAAGTGTCAATGCTGTACTCGTGAAGATCTTTGGAATGGGCAGGAAGTCACACAGGAACCCCCCCCCCATCAAGCTTTGGAAGCTTGTAATCCACTATATATCAGCTAGAACTCTCTGCGTTGAAAATATTAGGAAACTCAATTTAAATTGGTTTGAGCAATAAAAGGAATGTGTTGTCTGGTAAGACAGAAAAGGATGGTAGCAGACCTAGCTGAGGCTGAGGCTTGATTCAGACATCAGGTGATGTGTGGGAGAACTCACCCTTTGGGTGAGTCTCTTCCTTCTGTGACAGTGTATATCATCTCTAGGCCTCGTCACAGAGCTGGCCCTCTGCTTGGCCAGTAGACATTTTTCAGTACCTCCAAAGGTTACGCAAAGGTTCTTACCCCCAACAGCTCAAAGCGAAGTCCATCACTGAAGCTGTTTGGTTCTAGTTGAGTGGCTTGGATTTTGTACCACTAACTGATCTTCATTCAATGTCTTGGTCAGGGTTTGTATTCCTGCATAGAACATCATGACCAAGAAGCAAGTTGGGGAGGAAAGGGTTTATTGAGCTTACACTTCCACACTGCTGTTCATCACCAAAGGAAGTCAGAATAGGAACTCACACAGGGCAGGAACCTGGAGGCAGGAGCTGATGCAGAGGCCATGGAGGGATGCTGCTTACTGGCTTGCTTCCCTTGGCTTGCTCAGCCTGCTTTCTTATAGAACCCAGGACCACCAGCCCAGGGATGGCACCACCCACAATGGGCTGGGTCCTCCCCCCTTGATCACTAATTGAGAACATGCCTTACAGCTGGATCTCATGGAGGCATTACCTCAAGGGAGGCTCCTTTCTCTGTGATAACTCCAGAGCTTGTGTCAAGTTGACTCACAAAACTAGCCAGTACAAGCAACCTTTGTGGCCAGAGGATGTGGCATACTGCTTAGCCTAAACCCATCGAGTCCACCGGCTGGAGATCAACCCATATGAGAAATGCAAGATACACTTAGGAAAAGAGAAACTGGACATTTCAAAGCTAAACTCTACATCACAAGTTCCACTTACTTCCTGGAAGGAAGACATGTTAACCATCCCAGAGATGGTTTGCTGGTGTGTGTCTGCCAGCTTTTCCGAAATCGCCTTTCCTTCTAAAGCAGTTTTATGTTCACACAGAACTCAGCAGGAGGAATCTGGGTTTTCCTTTGCCTCCCCTCCCCCACAGTGTGTGCACAGCTACCTGCAGGAGTAACATGTTAGTAACATCTGACTGACGGCCTTGACACATAGTAACCATATAAAGTCCATAGTTGGCTTTGAGTTCCCACTTAGAGCCCGGCAGTCTAGGGTGGGCCTGGGAACAGTGACATGTACCTGTCACTGAGGTGCTGTTTGGAAAGTTTCACAAAAACCGCCCAGCTATCTTGGCTGTCTCCGTACTTTTGACTCCCCTAGAGTGCTATAGAGTTGGAGTGGTGCGCGAAGTAGCCTTTGCGGTGGCCCAACTCCTTCCGCTCAGTCACAAGCATTTCAATCCTCTCTGTGTCTATTCAAGTCTTGATATGCTTCCCTTTGGAACACTAAAAACGCTCCATTATCTTCTGCCCCAGGTTTGTTTGTCTATTCACCAACTGAAGGGCACCTCTGGCTGCTTCCAGTTTTTACAAAGCAAATGTTTAAAGACACAGTAGACATCTATGTCTAAGATTTTTGTAGACTTAAGCTTTCACAGTGTGTGTGTGTGTGTGTGTGTGTCTATGCCAGTGTCTGTGTGTGTCTGTGTCTATGTGTGTGTCTTTGTGTATGTATGTGTGTGTCTGTGCCTGTGTGTATCTATGCCAGTGTCTGTGTGTGTGTCTATGTGTGTGTGTCTTTGTGTATGTATGTATGTGTGTGTCTGTGCCTGTGTGTCTATGCCAGTGTCTGTGTGTGTCTATGTGTGTTTGTGTATATATGTGTGTGTGTGTGTATGTGCCTGTGTGTGTGTTTGCCAATGTCTGTGTGTGTGTGTCTTTGTGTGTGTATGTGTATGTCTATGTGTTTGTGCAAAAGCACATTTGTGTGAGGTACAGGTACACATGTGAGCGCACGACTGACGTAGCCAGACGACAACTGTGAGTATCATTCCTTGGGCATTGGCCACCTTGTTCTTTTGGGACAGTATCTCTCGATCTGTTTGGGGGACCCCAAGTTCAAGCTAGACTCCCACAGTCTAGCTACAGTCTGGCACACCGTCAGGACCTGACAGCACCTTCATGACCCATTAGACAGATACTCTGGGTCTACACAGCTAGCTCCAACTAGCTAGACCCATTAGACAGATACTCTGGGTCTACACAGCTAGCTCCAACTAGCTAGACCCATTAGACAGATACTCTGGGTCTACACAGCTAGCTCCAACTAGCTAGACCCATTAGACAGATACTCTGGATCTACACAACTAGCTCCAACTAGCTAGACCCATTAGACAGATACTCTGGGTCTACACAACTAGCTCCAACTAGCTAGCCCTCTCCTCCTTCCTCTCTTCTCGCCTTTCATCACCCACTGTTTGTTTTACACCTGTCAGACCCCTGTGTCCTCACTGTGCCATTGAAGTCTCTCATGATGAGTCCTCTGGCCTCCGCTCAGTCACCTTCTCCTCCTTCACACCACTCCAGCCAACTGCCTCTTCACAGTCTCTCAGGTTCGGCGGCTGCCCCGTGCCTTCTGCAGTCTCTGCTCTTTGCCGGCCTAACTCACTCCCTGAAGTTTCTATACAAAAGTCATCCTGTACGTGAGGTCTTTGCTGACCCTTAAGCAAGCAAGTGCACACCCTCAGTTCAGCTGGACCACCTCAATTCATGTTTTCCCATAACAGTTACTGTAAGAAACACCCCTCAGTGAACACCACGAACATGGAGCTTATTGACCTATTCTGTTTGATGATCAATTTTTAAGAATCTGGAATTATACATGTACATAGTAGGAACCGGCACACAGTAGGGATCAAGTGAACACAGGTTGAACATAGAAGTGCTAGTTCATGCTTGTAGTCCAAGCCCCCAGGAAGCTGAGGCATGAGGATTGCTATGAGTTCAGGGCAAACCTGGACCTAGCCTTCCCACCAGTGAAACCCTTAAAGGAAAAACACATAATGCACATGTACACATTACTGAAATAGTGAGTGTGATAAGCCAGTCACCTCCTCCTGTTCACTTTGATTTGATTTGATTTGATTTGGTTTTGGTTTTGGTTTTGGTTTTGGTTTTGGTTTTGGTTTTGGTTTTGGTTTTGGTTTTGGTTTTGGTTTGAGATAAGGTCTCACTATGTATAGTGAGATAGGTTGGGTTAGCCTGGAACTCACTATATAGACCATGTTGGCCTTGAACTCAGAGATCCTCCTGCTTCTGCCTCCCAAGTACTGGGATAAAAGGTGTGTGCCCTCCAAGAGGTGCTGAGAAGGAGCTCTGTTGTTCCTAATGGCAGCAGTAGGTAGGGTGTCACCTGCAGAGAAAATCCTTCTCTTTCTCTCTTTCACATCAAGCCAGCCAAACTTGTCTCAAAATTCACTTGAGTACCTTTTGAGAGTGGGCTGGCCCCTCACTTTGCCTGAGAGTATTCAGTATCTAAACTCCCCACTGGCTGCTGTGAACAGCGAAAGGGAGACAGAAACAGCCCAGGAATACATCTCTGTACACATCTAGGGGTCCAAGGGCTCCGCAGCATACAGACGCTTGTTTCTATTTTACAGATGGGGAAGCTGAGGCTCAGAGAGCTCTGCATCTCAGGATCACATGTCTCTGCTCCTCAGAGGGTAATGAGTAATGCTGTTCCCAGCTCCTGTGACACCCTCCTAGGTGATAAGTCAGGGTGTCTGGCTGCTGTTCTCATTGTGGGGTCAGCCTCCCAGGAGTCATTAGAGATACCCTGCTTGCAGGCAGCCAGAGCTGGGAGACGCTGCAGGCCCTGCCGGCTGGGCCTCTTGTCCACCTTGCACTAAGCAGCTTTATGGGGAGATAAATGGGTGTGATTATTGGCTCAAATGAGGGTTAGAGATTATCTGCGGATTTCTCTCTCCCCCTGCAGCAGACACAATGGAGAGGGGATTAGCTGTAATGTCAGAGCCCAGGGGAGGGGACCAAGCACCTTGACAATGCACATTTTTCTAAAGCTTGAGAGTCAGATGTGTTGAGGCTTGAAGTCAAGCTCTGTCCTTGACCAAGTCCCTTCCCCCTGGGCCTGTTGTTTTCCTCTGTACAAGGAACTAGACACCTTTTAAAGGAACAAAACTGATAAAATGAATGTATATTATATATTACTTATATTATATCCATACATGTAATATATAATATACATATATGTGATATATATATGATTTTATATATGTGTGTGTACACACACACACACACACACACACACACACACACGGACCATTTACTAGACCTGCTTATGCAATGTGGTGCAGGTGGTCTAACGATGGCTATCTCATGTTGGAAAGACCAAGAATCTGGTAGTTGTTCGGTCCTTGAAACCGAATAATATCAGCAGGCCCAGCCTAGTGCTAGAGTCAGAAGGAATTCCTAGAGTGCTGCTGGCCTTCAGTCTACATCGGGAATCCTGAAGAGGTTGGATTTAATACTGGCTGCAGCCACAGGATAGGTGAATTACAGAGTAAAGGCAAGCAGGCAGAAAGCATAGCTTCTCTCTCCCATACCCTTCTATCTGGATTGCCACCAGAAGGTGTGGCCCAGGCTTAGGGTGGGTCTTCCTGATTCAAATCATCCGATTAAGGAAATCCCTCTCAGGAGCGCCCAGCACCCTGGGTTCTAGATGGTTCCAGGTACTTGACAGCCTAGAATGGTCCTCACATCCTTAGATGTGCTTGCTCCTTCCCTCAGAAGAGAATCGCTGTCCAAAGTCCTGCTTTGAAGGCATTTACGTACAACCATATAAAGCAATACACTGATTAGCTCTGAGCATCTTACCATGCTGTGACTCTCCTCCAACATCTTGAAATAGCGAAGTAAATGTTGCCAATCTCTTCCTACGTGAGCACTTCACAGGCATGTTACCATTTGTCCTTCTCCATAAATAATCCTAAGAAATACATTCTTTGTTACTCTTGCTAGGCACATAAGGAAACTTAGCTTCACATGGGTTACCTAATGTCAGAAGTCAGTGAGAGGTAAGACCTGCCTAGAACATAAGTCATGGCCCCCCATGGTGATATTTAATCCTTTCCTAAATGTCACAATTGCATCTGGCATGGTCTCAGAAGTGCATTCTGACTTGAATTTGAACCAGCATCACCGAGCTATCTCTATGCAATCTGAATGAACAGTCACTATATTGGTTCCTGAGTCTGCTTCCTCATCTGTGAACTACTAAGGCTGAGAGTTCTGCCCTCAAATGCCCATTTCAAGATCTAAATGAGATATAATTAACCTGTTAAAGAATTACATTTTCCTGTTTCCTCCTCAACAATGAGTATCAGTTGGGTCAATTCAACAATGGCAACAGTAAAGTCCTGAGAGCTGGCTCAGTCATTAGAAGCACTTGTGGCTCTTCCAGAGGACCTGAGTTCAGTTCCCAGTACCCACATGGGGCATCTATCTCATGACTGTATGCAACTCCAGAGGCGCTGATGCCCACTTCTAGCCTCTGCCAGCACTCATACTTATGTGGCCCACACAACCACATATACATGAATAAAATATAAAATACTTGCTATAAAAACATGTCAAGTGTGAAATGGATAAAGGTGACAATTCTGTCGCTCGGGGCTGGAATGTCCTGTGCTGGACTTTCTGAGGTGGTGTGCATTGCCCTGATGGTGACAGCCTGACAGGAACGTGCCAAGGGCAGGGCTCATCCTACCTGACCAAGCACTACAGCAGCTGCTAGCTACAGGTGTCCCCTGAAACTCCAGTGCAGCAGTACTGGGAAGTGGCACCTTGCAGACAGTGTGGTGGCTGGATTCGTGCTGAGTAGGAAAGGGCTCGTGGGATAAGTCACACTCTTAGTTATGGGGACATTGTGTTTGTCCCCACATGTGTTAGCTCACCCATCTTGGACTCACCAGCCTCCAGAATTCAGAAAAATCAATTTCTACACGTTTATGAATTCTCCAGTCTCAGATACCATAGCAACATAAAGCAGACTGAAAGAACAGGTTGAAGGATAACACGGCAGACTCGGTTCCCGTGGAGATGGGATTCAGTGAAAGGAAGAGATGATGAATAAGTGACCAGACATTTCAAAGAGCAGAAAGTGTCATCAGAAGTAAAACGAGAGGTAATTGTGCTATGTATTGAAGGTGAGGAGAAACCACCTCAGAGAATGCGGGGCCGGTCCGCCTTCTCATAGGAGACATCTTACCGCCGTCTGAACACTGGGGGACAATCTTCCTCTATGACCCCACACTGAGAATGAGAGATACGCAAGGCAAGACACTGAACGGCTGCTGTGTTGCGGAGTGAACAGAACTGAGCCCAGCCAGCCCTGCAAGTCAGCCATTCCCACAGCGCGCAGTACTTTCCAGAGGGGTGGAGGGAGAGAAGGCAGATCTCTGTCCCTGAGCCAAGAGGGCCATTAGCACAGCGGCTACCCTCTCAGAACATAAACTCCAATGATGACATATGATGTGATTGCCACAAAACAGAGAACACTAATACCGAAATACAGGAGCCAAAAGATATAATACAGAAGAGAAGCCCAGGCCTGTTCGGGTGCTGAGAGCCTTTTCTGGGTACCATGAGTTGTGAGGTTCAGAAGCCATTTTGGAAAGCTGAATCCTAACCTCCCCCCAGGCACTTGGAGGTGGGAAGCAGAAGCTTCGTGCTTCCTAGCGTACATATTCTAAAGACTGGTGAGTTTCTCCTCATTTCCTGCCACTTGAAGCAGTTGGTTGTTTCTAGAGTACACGCCTTGCCCGCAGCTCTTCGTTCTCGGCCAGCACTTACTGGGCACCTGCACAGGTCCAGGTCTGCTGCCAAGTTTCGCTGACTAGTAAGAACCATTGGCACACGGGGCACCCTCATGGAGCCTCAGATCCACAACCCTGCAGAGTGGTGTGTGGCACCCAGAGAACGCCCTTTGAAGAATGGAGAAGATGGCACAGCTCCTGCGGGTTAACGGAGGATATCACAGGCCACTGTTAAAGCAGCTAAAGTCATTGCCCGTCAATGGGTCTCCACTGCCTGGGACACAAAATTGTGATATCTGAGTCCAAGCCCGTTCCAGGCTGACTTCCCATCCTATAGCCTCTTCATGAGCAAACAACATGAAACTTATAACTCTGTGCACACAACCATACAATGCCACTTCCATTTTCATACCCCAAGACCTTGGCTATTCTGTCTCTATCTGAATCTCTCTCTCTCTCTCTTTCTCTCTCTCTCTCTCTCTCTCTCATCTGCTTGTAAAGACTCTTTCTTAATTCTTTTTTTTTTTTAAAGATTTATTTTATTTATTATATGTAAGTACACTGTAGCTGTCTTCAGACACTCCAGAAGAGGGCGCCAGATCTCGTTACGGATGGTTGTGAGCCACCATGTGGATGCTGGGATTTGAACTTATCACCTTCAGAAGAGCAGTCGGGTGCTCTTACCCGCTGAGCCATCTCACCAGCCCCTCTTTCTTAATTCTTTAAAGTTCAATTTTAACCTCTAAAGCCTCTTCCTGAAGGTAGTTTAGCATCCCTTCCACTGCCTACAGGAAGGTTTCCCAGCAGGAGCAAAGGCATCCAGACACCCCACTAATAGGCTTTACATTACCCAGTCATCCCGTGCAAACTTTGAGCCATTCCTGATCACCAGAAATTCAGATCCAGTGTCTCAGAATTCCCATCTCAGGTTTTGAGTCAAATAAATTCAGGTTAAGCCTCATTCCTGCTGTCCACCAGCTTTGTGACTTCAGTTTGCTTTGTAAAATAGAGAAAGATAAGAATGATTATTAGCTAAGACACAGCACGGAAAGGTCTTACCATAGCATGTCATATCTGGATAGTGCTCCACCATTCGCAATTGGTATTCAAGTTTCATTGCATCCTGATTTGAGTGTCTGCCTGTTTATGCGGCCCACCCCTCTCCTGGTTGAAAGTAACTCTTGAACTACTGTGTACTGTTTATTTAGCCTGTGTCTCCTAGGGACATAAATTCCTAGATGCAAAGAGTGGTACCCTAGCTCTAGATCCCAGGGTGCATCATGGTACAGCATCACCATTTACAATTGATTTGGTCAAGTCAATCTGATTCTGTTGCCCTCGATTGTTTGGGGTATAAAATAGGCAGAATGATGCCTACTGGCTAAGATTGTCATGTACATCAAGTGAGAGCATTGGTAAGAAGTGGCCCCAGGTGGGGAGGGAAAGGCCATTGTTAGTCTGATTTTGTTGCCCAGGATAGAAAAGGGCCATTGTTGAGGCCTGTGACTCCATGCACAATCACATACCTTTGAGTTGGCCATGACATGTCTCTCAAAGTTCATGAATTAGAA
Source organism: Mus minutoides (assembly GCA_902729485.2). Lineage (NCBI taxonomy): Eukaryota > Metazoa > Chordata > Mammalia > Rodentia > Muridae > Mus > Mus minutoides. The sequence goes on from LR750872.1 coordinate 232,931, forward strand.
ACAGAGTCCTTAAGACACTGCAGCAGGCAATTTCTATGGAAGGCATTAGCTCACGATGGCTCTATAACTCATTATGGACAAGTCCACTGTAACAGAGCTTGATGTTAGAAGTTTCTCTCTTTCTCCCTGTCTCTCTCCTTCCCTCTCTCTCCTTCTCTCTCCTTCCTTCTCCCTGCTCTCCTTTCCTCTTTCATTCCTTCTCTCATGGAATAACATAGAAAAAAGGCCTTTGCCAACCCCTCTGTGTTGGGCTTTCCTGCCACTCGAACAATGATCCGACCATTTCCATTCATGATGAATTGCCTAGCCTGTGGCATATCCCATTATTGCATGATAAAATGGCCTGAGAGCCTCTCCTGGCTACTTTTCCCTACTAAGGATCTCTATGTGTCCCTCCCTCTTGTTGAACCTTCTCTGGTGACATCAGAAGTGATTTTATAGTCACCCACACAGCAGCCCCAGCCTCCCCAAAGATGAGTCTGTGGTGTGCAGATTAAGATAAATTCTGCTCAGAGTGCTTACAGCTGATCACATGACAGTCCTCTAAAGACAGCTGGAGGCATGGAAGAAGGCCAGGCATGGTAGCACATGCCTGCCATCCCAATACTTAGGTAGAGGCAGGAGGAGAGGCCCCGTTGTGTGACATGAGACCCTGCCTCCAAACAATAGCATATGGGAAGCCTGAGCAGGCCTTGTGCAAATTCAACACATTTTATGGGAGAAGTCTGAGCATCTTCGGGGTTTTGTATCAAGTTCTTAGAACTGATCCCCCGTGGATAACAAGGAATGGCTGTCAATTTATACCAAAGAATAGTAAAGACTAAAGAACTGAAATTTGATCATCCGTACAGCAAAGGAAAATTGTAAAGCCAATGGTGATATGATGCTATCATCTAGAAACGTGTTGGACACACTTTGATTAAACACGTGGTCAGAGATGGCCTCCTTGACGGAGCGGTATTTGAATTTTGAGCTAAAATCCAAATGATGAGAAGAATTCAGCCCTGTGAGAGACGATGATGAGGGTGGCAAGCAAAGAAAATAGCAACTTAGATTTTTTTTTTAAGCAGCTCAGGGTGGAAATTGAGGTCATTGGAAGGGAAGTTGGTGACTCAGAGGACAAGTGTTGGTGTTAAAGCTGCCAAATGGGGCCTTTGAGGCTGCGAGGAAAATATGGAAATCAAATGAGCAGTCGCATGAGGAAAAGGGAGTCCCCTGCCTTAACAGTTACAAGTGAACAACTATTGTGTGCTAGGTGCTGGAGATCCCGAGAAAAATGTGGACTCAGCTTTTATAAGGCCGGTAGCTGGGGTGGAAATAATTATAATATATGACCAAACATCTAGTAAAGGGACTTACAGACTGACCCTCCAGCAGGAGAGATTTCACTGACACTAAGGACACTTCACTTTGTAGATTAAATCTAAGTAGTAAGGTTGCTGCCAAAAGGTAAGAGACCCGGGTGCTAAGGCCCTGGATGAGTCTGCTCAGGGTCCTGTCTCACGTTGAGAACCAGGAAGATTCGGCCTTTTGCTAGTGAATGGCCTTAAATATCCTATCTTCAGAAAGATCTCCCCGGGGGACGGTTAATGACACATCCGAAGGAGATACCAAAGACAACTGAGCGGAGCCTACAGCTGAACAGGTAGGTATACAGATATGGAGAGAGGGGGGAAGGAAGAGATTTCCAAGTCGGGATGTCCTAGCAACAGACACCCCCACCCCGTGTCCCCAAACTTCAAGACAGAGCTACAGAGTCTAGGGAACTCCCCCGTCTCCCTCTTGCCTTCCCAGCAGGTTCTTCTGCCACTCGCTGTTGTCCCAGCAGCCAGCCCCCGCCTCCCTTCTCAGGAAGCTCGGGTCTCCCTGGGAGCCGGGCTGCCCTTGGGGGAGGCCTCTGAGCTGTGTGCCCTGCAGCTCCGCCAGCTTTCGGGGTGACATTAGAGGGGCTCTGCGCCCCCCGCGTGGCTCGCGCTAAGCCCTACAGGAGGGAGCGTCTCGGCGGAGGAGTGAGGAGGACGGGAGGGAGAGGCGCGCTAGAGCCTCGGTCCCGGGCGCCCTGGTCGGCCGCGGAGGAACTGAAGCCTCCAACAGGTTCGTAAACCGCACTCGATCCGCGTCGCCAACCGAGTGGCCCGGGGAGACCCTGGCCGAGGGCCCGCACTACCCGGAGCCTTGCGCGCTGCCGCTCCGGTCTCTCCCTCCGCTGCGCTTTCCGCCTCCCGCACCCTTCCACACCGCCCCGGGGACAGCTCCCGGCTCCGGCGGGGCTCGGCGCGCAGCGGGTCGGAGCGGCCCCCGGGCTCTGCGCGCTCGCACGGGGACTCGCAGGGACACGGCATCCCGGCCGCGATCCACGGAGCGCAGCGCCAGGGCCTGAGCGCTCCCGGGGCGGAAGGCTTGCCCTGTCGGGGACTCCAGTTCCTCCCCGAGCGGCGGCGCGGGCGCGCTGGACCCAGGCCTAGTCACCGCCGCGGCCCCAGCCTGGGTCTGCGGTCCTCGAGGCCTGGCGGAGCAATGGCGGGGCTCAGCTAGGATTGGGAGAGAGGGTGGAGGGTACCGGCACAGGAGGGTCCCCGGCTCCAGTGGGGCGAACTGGGCCTAGTCTGCACTGGGAGGCAGGAGTGCGCCGCCCCCCTTTCCTGCAAACGGCCACCCCACCTCTGGGTGGCGGACTCGGGAGAGACCAACCCAGAAGCCTGCGGCTGCTGGCTGCCACCGCTGGTCTGCCCGGAACATCCCTAGAAAGTGTGAGGCTGAGTTTCCGTCGGCGGGGAGGGGGAAGGGGCTGAGAAACAACAGGGAAGCCTCTGGAAGGAGCGGGGCGGCGGCAGGCTCCCCTCCTTCTGGTCCAGAGCTCCACCCCCACCTAAAGAAAAAAATCCGAGCTTGCCAGCTAGGGAGGAAGCCGGAGGGACCCGGGCAGCAGGTTGCAAAAGGCGGTTTTGCTCTGAGAGAGACTACAATTAACGAGAAAAGAGGCTGATCCTGAGAAGCTGGGAGGTTCCCAGATAGGGAAGCCAGCTCCTGGGCAGAAAACCAACCGGAGAAGAAAGATCTCCTCTCGGGAGTTGAAGCTGGGAGGGCCCTCGTGTCACGTGACCCTCTAGTGCTCTCAAAGACTCTCTCGCTGGCAGACAGGGCCTAGGGAGCAGAGGTGTCCCCTAAAATCACTCAGCAATTTAGTAGTAGAATCGAGTCTAGAACCCAGGCTCCTTAACTCCTGGAACCGTACGGACCCAGACGCGGAAGAACAGGTGGCCTCTGTTCTGAACCCAGCCTCAGCTTTAGCGCCTGGTAGCACACAGCGACAGGTAAATAACCTCCTGAAACCTCCTTGACTATTCAAGAGGGGGTGAGAGCATGAGCAGTACACGCTGGGTTAAGGTTTAATGTCATAGCTATGCAGTGAGTTTAGTGCGGTGCCTGGCACATCAGAACTGAAAATAAATACATCGAGTAGCTGTCATCATTAATTATTCTTTCTGAAAACATGTTCGGGGACACATTTTGGGAGGATAAAGAAGTGCCCCAAGGATGCCACAGGCCAGTAGAGGAAGCAAAAAGTAAAATTAAAATATGGTGTGATAAGTACTCAGGCTAGTAAACAAGGCTGTGGGACTTTGGAGGCAGGAGTGTTGGATTGTGGGAGAAAAGAGATGGTAGACAGATGGAGCTGTGTATAAAGGCCTGGAGGTATGAAATTACAGCCACCCAGGTGATGTCACCATGCCAGAAGGTCCCCAGGATGGAAGGCTGAGGCCAGTCCCCAAAGTGCCTCTCAGGATGGAGTGTTTCAAGTATATTTATAATGGGGGGTGGGGGGATAGGAGTTAGGGACATGGCTCAGTCTTTAGGGCAGCAGTGGCGCATGTGCCAAGTCCTGGGTTTGATCCCCAGCACCACATAAACCTGACCAAGGAACACAGGACTGTAATCCCAGATGGAGGCAGGAAGATCAGGGGTTCAAAGTTATCCTTGACTACAAAGTGAGTTCAAGGCCAGTCTGTACCTCAGGAGACACTGGAGAGGGAGGGAGCAGGGCAGGAGGATGACACCATCCAGCTTCAGTGGCTGACCAATTTAACTTCCCCTATATTCACTCTCATCATACATACATACATACATACATACATACATACATACATACATACACACACACATGCACCAGGTACATACACATACACACACCACCACCACCACCACATACACATACCATGTACACATACCACATATACCACAGACATCACACCACACACAATACACACTCCACATACACCACACACTCACCACCATCACCACCATATATACACCATCCACATACACACACCATACACACACACACCACATACTTGCACAACACATACACACAAACCACATACGCACACACCACACCACATACACAGAATACACATAGACACTGACTTATTTTTGGAAAGGCCTAAGACATCATGTAAGACTTCATATCATTGTGTGCAGAGATATTTTCATCAGTAACCCCTTCTGTCACTCAGATATCTGGGCCACCTTAGATGTCATTAAATCTTGACCGTCCTGCCTCCTCTGGTTCTCTCCAGTTCTCAGCAGGAAGTTTTGAGGAATGAGCCGTATTGTGATGACACATTCATTAGAAGAAGCTACTTTGGGAAGAGTTGGAAGATGACAAATGTTACCCAGACAGAATTGTACGACGATGGTACACCAGCCAGTGTCCAGAAAGAAAACCAAAACACAAATAGAGTCCTTTAAAGAAAAACTGAGTTTCCCTTTCAAGTGACCTTCATTGTGGATTCATACAGTGGAGGCATGGTGATCAGTAAGTCACTTTTACTGAATCATGGGTGTCCCCAGTACTGAGAGAGGAACCAGGACCTTTGAATGGATCACACATACAGCTTTTCAGTTCGCTGTTTGCTTAGATGTTTGCTTTGGCTTTCCTGGTACACACAGAGTATGCTACCCCCCCCCCCCCGCTCTAAAAGCTCTAAAAGTAGGAAAGGGATGTTTACCTGGTCTCCCGGATGAAGGTCGGGTGTGTCAGCTAGTCTGTGAGACCTGGCAAGCTTCCTTCACAGGCTTTAGAAGTGACTTGAAGGTGGGTTAGTGGCACCAAGCCTCTGGCCGCAGTGCTTACTTCCCAGGTGACTCCCTGGTTCTTATTAGCAAAGGCCTCTGAAGTTAGGCACCCATACTCGTCTCTGTGGAGTTTTGCTCCTGATAGGATTACCCCAATGAACATGAAGCCTTTTTCTCCATTTGCCCTGAATTTGGCCACACCTCCCTCTGGGCTACAGACTACAGCTCCTTTGATGTAGTCAATGAGTAGTATTTGGCCCAGGCTCTGGCAGAACTCAGAATTCTGTGTCTCTGTAGAGTATAAAGTCTCTCCAGTGACTGCTGCAATGTGACAGCTATGCTGAGTGGCTGTGCCTTCACTGGGCTCTGATGTTCTGACTCAGAAGTTAGTATTTTTCCCTTTTCAGGGAAGCCCCTGGCCTAATACTGTGAAAGATAATATCTCATGAGTGACCCTAAGTTAAAGGGAAATAAATGAGGAAACAGGCAAGGAGCTTTTAACATTGCCAATGAGGGGACGTCAGCAGAAAGTAGCCAATGAGCTTGCCTCATGCCTGGGCACTGCTGCAGGCAATGCTAGCAACACATAGAGTGAGCCTGTGAAGTTAGCCTGAACTAACAGATCCAGATGTACTACCTTCTCTGGATGGATTGCCATGCAGAGTGCCCCAGAGGGACTCTACTCTTCCTTCAAGACACTTAGTCACTGACTAGCTCTTCCACATCAAGCACTGCAGGTGCTGGTGACACGGCATAACCGGACACATGTCACGCCTGCTTTCCTGGGGCTCACACGCTCAGAGAAGACACCATCATTGGAAACAATGACAAATATGGAAACACTTAGACAGACATGGAAATGGTAACATGGAACTGGTGTCCAAATAACAGAGTCACATCTGTGGGGAAACACACACTACATACACTGTGAAAAGAGCAAAGGGCTAAATGTAAGCCTGGGTTGTTTGGGAACTAGGAGGACAGCATGTCTGGAATAGAGTGAGTGTGCAGAGAACTGACCATAGATGAAGTCAGAGAAGGGCAGAGCAGGGCTAGACAGAGCAGAACCTTCTGAGCCATGGTCACAAGGTAGAGTTTTATGCAGTATACATTAAAAAAAAATAATAATAATGATAAAAACTGGTTTTGCTTTTTAAATAGTCTCTGTTGGCCATGCGGAGAGTGGTTGGCCCAGGATGCTGAGTTAGGAGCAGAGGAGGCAGGGAGGATGAAATACCGCCTTCCTTCTTGAAGGTGCTCAGCACACAGTCAAACAGACAAGGGCAGCATGACCTCCATGTCAAGCCAGCATGGGCTGTATCACTGAAGCCAAGGGTTTGCTCCAAAAGTGAAACATAGAAGGGTTTGCTAAAAGGGGCCCCTGGGAAGCCTCCCAGAGGCAGACTGGAGCTTCTTGGTCTTTCCCCACTTATTGAATAAGAAACTGCCTTCCTAGCCAGGATTTTTCTAGACTTAGAGTCTGCGTCCCATATTGGGCGCCATATATTGAAGTAATTTAATGGGGGGAGGGGTTCTGCCCCCACTCTTTCCTGTTTGCTCCCAAGTAAACAACACAAAGACATCGGAATTTATTCACATGCTACAAACCTAAACTGGGCAGGTTCTGAGACTATTGTAACATGGCTAGGCTATTAATAACCAGATAAATACCCCATTACCTGCCAAGTGAGACTTGCTCCGTTTCATTGTGTGTCCTCAATATGAGCTTCATTTGGCCATGTGCTCATGGTCTCTGCTCATGGTCTGTCCTCATGGTCCATCCTTCCTCTTGACGACCTCCCTCTTCCCCTACATTTTTCCTTCTCCTCATGTTCCCTACCTGAGATAACACCCCCCCCCCCCCCCGCCAAACACTCAATCTCAAGGTCCACCTTCCTCTCTTTCCTGTTCAGTCACAGGCTCCAGCCTTTAATTGTCCAATCAGAGATCAGGGAGCATTCTTTACAGTACACAGTCAATACAATGTCCATGTCCAGACTGCAACCTGATCTTGGGGCACAGAACTCAACATGTGACTATACAGTGTACAAGACCAACCCCAACACAGGCAATGGGTGTCAGGTTGTTCTTGGGGAAGAAGAGGAGCAGAGCTGGTAGACAGGCAGAGTCAACAGTGGCAGAGAGGGATCTACACAGCCCAGCACAGATCCCAGCCCTCCACAGGTGAATCAAGGGAAGTCATCTATCTTTGTGACCTCCACCTCATTATTCTTATGATCCAAGTCCCTTCTTCAAGGAGATTCAGTAAGGATTAAACAGTGAGACATTCAGGGAGCTCTGGCACTCCAAGAGTAAATCTGAGGGCTGGAGGATGGTTCCTTCACAGGGTGCTTCCTGTGCAAGCATGAGCCCCTAAGCTCAGAGTCCCAGCACTCACCTAAAACGCTGGGTGTGGTTATGTGCACATGGGATCCTAGTGCTAGGGAGGTAGAGACAGGAAGCTTCCTGGGGCTCTCTGGCCAGATGATCTTCCCAAATTAGTGAGAGCCCTTGTCTCAAATAATAATAATAATGTAGAAAAACAAGTGAGGAAGGCACCTGACATTGACCTCTGGCACTAGCGCGCGCACACACACACACACACACACACAGAGAGAGAGAGAGAGAGAGAGAGAGAGAGAGAGAGAGAGAGAGAGAGAGAGAGAGAGAAAAGTATATATGCACAAACACAATCACATGCACCTTATGTGCAGAATAAATTTAAAAAGTATGGTTACTGCTAAATAAAAAGGGGGCAAAGCCGGGCGTGGTGGCTCACGCCTTTAATCCCAGCACTCGGGAGGCAGAGGCAGATTTCTGAGTTCGAGGCCAGCCTGGTCTACAGAGTGAGTTCCAGGACAGCCAGTGCTATACAGAGAAACCCTGTCTCAAAAAAACAAAAACAAAAAGGGGGGGCAAAAGAGAGCAGGCTAGCAAGACACACATGCCAAGTGACACCAGCTGGAGCCCAGCTCTGAGGATCTACAATCACAGGCTGGAGATGGCTGTCATGTTCTATAATAAGTGAGGGCTATCAGAACGTTTCAAGAGGTAGTCTATTAGAGGAGAGCAACAAAACCCCAAGGCCCAGAGAGGGAAGGGAATTTACCCACACACAGCCAGTTACCAGCAGAACTCTGCCATCTGTCTCCTCCATGTCTGTAGGATGGCAATGGCAGGTTATATTTTGTTCCTCTGTGACGTCCTCAGAGCCTATAAGAATTCCTAGTATCTTCTCAGTAAATATTTATATAATACATTGCTGAGTCAGAGACCAAATGGAACAGGAAACATCAGAAACCTCGAATCCTTGAGAAGATTAATGTGTTTAAGGCAACGAGCAAACACCCTCCATAAAATAGATCAAAACAGCTAGAGAGGTTTGTCCTGAGTCCCTCCAACCCCAGGTTCCCTTATGATAAAAGACAGAAATGTGTGCACTTCCCTCGCTGACCCCCTCAGTCCACAACAAGCATCACTTCGTAGTGTTTGGAAAGTAATCTTGGTAATGTGCCCTACAAGATGAAAACGGTTGCCTAGACTTCAGTGTGGTAATTGCCAATGCAGAGGAAAATGCATTTTTCCATTTGCAAGAGGCAGGCCTTTGTGTTGAAAAAAAAAAAAAACCTCAGCCATTAGAATTCCTGTGGCTGACTCGTTGGGAAGCTGTGACAACCAGGCAAGCAAGAAGGGTCTTTCAGTTCAAGCAGCAGATGGCTACGGAAGCCAGGCACCAGTTCTCCATGCTGAACGCCTACTCAGAGCAGGGTACAGGGCCAGGCACCTCGCCAACAGCAAAGAAGCCCATCCTGCCACCTCTTAGCTGGGCCATGTGACCTGTCCCATCCTTCTCTGAGCATCAACGTCATAATCTATAAAGAGGAGAAAGGCTGGTGGGATCCCTGGGGTCATTTTGACTTTGGCAGGCCATGTACAAGTGTCTCTTCAATGCTGCCAGTAACAGTGTATAGTAAATGTATCCTCCTGTTTCCGGAATGTGTAAACACAAAGCCAGAAGTGTCTTCCTAGGCCATCCTTCTTGGGCCAGGACAAGGGCCTGGCCTTCAAAGAGCTCATGTCTAATGGGGAGAAAGAAAACAAACACATAATATTACTTGCCAGGTTCTATATATTCTAAGAGAATTAAAGAAGTGGGTATATAAAACAGCCAGGGGGGTTGGGGGGTTGTTTAACAAGAGCATCCAGGGAAGAATCCAATTTAAAAAAAAAAAAAAAAAGCTGGCTAAGGGGCAGAAGAAACAGAAAGGACAGATAGCCTGGGTCATGGGAAACTCAGCAAGGTTGCAGGATGGAAATGGAGTGACCAGTGGGGGCAGGGGTGGTAGGAGCTCTTAGAGGCTGGCGTTTCCAAGTTCAACAGAGTGAGATTGACACTGGGGAACCATCTATTAGCTGCTGAGGCAGGAGCTGGGGCTGGGACCGGAGCCTGCCACAGAGGACAGGAGCTGGGGCTGGGACCAGAGCCTGCCACAGAGATTTTCTTCAGGTCTGTCAGAGATCTTCCCAGGATGGGTGATCTACAACCTCTCCCAAGTCTCCACTGCACTCAGCCCAGGAGGCTGAGTCTTTCTTCCCCAACCCCACACCTCCTCAAGCACGGAGCCTACTTCTGCTTCTCCTATCTCTATACTCAGAGTGTCTGTCCCATGCCTCTTTCTGCCCAAACCCCAGCAAGACTATGCCAAGCTCCCACCTTCCCCTGCACTCAAATCCCATCCCCCACTACTCCAGAGACACAACTCTGAGGCCCATCAATGGTTCTCTTTCTCCCTGGCTGCTCTATGGACCCCACCTCAGGGCCAGCCATGTGCTTCTGACTTCCCCGACTGGGCCACACTCCCTCCGTGAATTTGCAGGCGGTGTTCCCTCTATCTGTTGAGACCCTCCCCTGTGCAGTTAGGATAGCTAGCCTGTGAAAGGAGCTAGTCAGTCTGAGAATTGACGCTTTGGACTACCACAAGTCCTAACCTACTCTCTGCCTACTTTCCCATTCACTCAACAGTAAGACTAAGTACCTACTATGTGCCAACAACACCTACTATGTGCTAGTACCTAAAGTCCTAGCTGTTTGACCTACTATGTGCTGGTACCTAAAGTCCTAGCTGTTTGACCTACTATGCGCTAGTACCTAAAGTCCCAGCTGTTTGACCTACTATGCGCTAGTACCTAAAGTCCCAGCTGTTTGAGACTCAGTATGTGCTAGTACCTAAAGTCCTAGCTGTTTGACCTACTATGCGCTGGTACCTAAAGTCCCAGCTGTTTGACCTACTATGCGCTGGTACCTAAAGTCCCAGCTGTTTGACCTACTATGCGCTGGTACCTAAAGTCCCAGCTGTTTGACCTACTATGCGCTGGTACCTAAAGTCCCAGCTGTTTGAGACTCAGTAGGAGGTTGAAACCAAACGGTTAACTGTACGACACATTTCTTCTTTGTTGACTTCTCAAAGGTCAGGTACTTGACCTTGTAGCCAGGCAGCCCAGCCCAAAGACACACAAATCACCATTTGCACTTAGGTGCAGTTACTGGGAATAATGCAGTCCCTCCATCCCTCTGTCACCCACACACAACCCCACTCCCCACCCCAGCCAATCAGAAAACAGTAACTTGACCTCGGATCCAATCCAGTTGCCGATTTTCCCCTGAGAGTAGGAATCACACCCGTCCCTTTTACTGCTGTACCACAGCCTTGGAATATAGCTTGGTATTTCTTCTCATCCACCATCAGACACCTACCCCAACCTGCTCAGTCCTGGGTTCTGGAGAGCAGCCTGAAGGAGCCCCTATTCCAACAGTGAGGCTAAGGGCTGAAGCTGTGTGTGCTGAAGGTTAAGCATAGCCACATAGGATATGGGAGAGGGGTCAGTGGTCCTCTGAACCTCAGCCCCCACTTTGTTAAATGACCATTGTACCGGAAGTAGGACTGATACTGGAAAGAAGACGGGGAGAGTCCAAGAGGAAATGATAGGTTGTACTGGGAGGAACTGGGTAAGCAGATGTAACAGCCCCCATCGATAGCCTACATCCAGTGCTCGGCCAAGAAGAGGCCCACCAGGCCCTGGGTTCAGCAGCTGGACGAACAGTTTGTGGACTACGGGTTGGGATCCGAGCTCCATGCATACCTCCGTGTGAACTGGATCTATCACGTCAACTGCCTCCCAGCTCTGCTCTCCGTTAAATTGGACCTCTCTAATCCTCAGTCTGTAAAGACAGGTCTACCAGACCATGGGAGCAGGCTCAGTCAACAAACACTGGAGAGACACTGACATTGCCAGACCTTGGGAAAGGCCTGGGAACAGACACAGATGAGCCAACGCTGGCATCTTGCAGCAAGATTGGCACTACCAGGACTGAAGTGAGGGATGTAATTAGGATTTAAGGGGCTCTCATCTATGTGCCTCTGCAGCCAGGATCCAGCTGGCACACAGGAGGTAGGCACCATTAAAGCCCCATTATACAGAAGAGGAAGCAGAGATGCGGGGAGATGCAGTAGATATTCCCAAAGCCAGAACTGGAAACCAGACATGATTGACAACATGTTGACACCAGATACCCTGGTGGTACCACCCAAGCATTTCCTGAGCCAGTAAACAAGATGGGCAACAGCTAGCAGGTTAAGTGGAGAAGGAGCCAGGAGTTTGATCTGATGCCAGACAGAGGCCCATCCGACCCAGCCCTTTGCTAGAACTGATAAAAAGCAGCGGTAGCCTTGGATGGAGATCACAGTGACTAAGGACACTGGATGTCATGTTCACTTAGGAAGCCCAGCCCCTGGCTGTACTCTCAACTAACTCCAAGCCCTCTCTCCTTCTCTAGGAAATTAAGCATCTCTGCTATCTACTCTGCTTGGTGTCTGATTCTCCTGCATCCCAGCTCATCCAGGAAGCACAGGTAAGGGCACTGCCCAAGGTCATAACCATTCCAGGAGCCTCTTGCCTGGGACTAAGATAATGGGGGTGACTCTTCCTCTTCTAAGTCGGAGTGAGATGATTCGGTCAGGGGATGGTTCAATGGAATCAGGCTTCATCTTTGGTACATTATCCTGTCAAGCAATTCTTCTCAAAGCCCAAGGTGGACGTTCTCCTCCCTGGTTCCAGATGAGAAAACTGAAGCTCAGAGAACAGTCCAGTGCACAGGGTTAGCAGGTGGCTAAGGCTGAGTTCCTATCTAATGTTCTTGTCTGTGGTCCAGGAGCCTGTGCATACAGGGGCAAGGATGCCGTCCGTGTTTAACAGATGAATGAGACAATTGATGAGTCCTGTTTGGTAAAAAGAAGGTGGGGCTGGGTCACCACCAGCTCTTCGAGCTCTCTATTGACTCACAGCACCCTCCTCCTCTCCTCCTCCTCTCCTTCCTCCTCTCCCTCCTCCTCTCCCTCCTCATCCCCACATCTCAGTGTCTGATACCTGCTTCTGCAAAGACAGAAGGACCATGGATGCAGCAGCCGACCTCAGCTCTCCTGCAGTTTAGCAGGCCAAGTTTAATCGCCCCCACCCCCAGCCTCCTTCCATCCTCGATGTCTCTTCCCCACCACCCACCACTGGTAATCCAACGTGCATAGTTGTAAACTTGTTTCTTTAAATAAACAGCCTCGAGTTTCATAGCAAATAGTTTTTTTAAGAGGAGGAACCGTCTCCAGGCCACCTCATATTTAGCATACAGTGATCCACATATTTGCACAGAAAGAGTGTGTGTGGTTACAGGGATCGCTTGAACGCTATAGATACCGTGGCTCCTCCAGATGGGAGCTATTTCCGACACTTGAGTCATTCACAGACAACTGAGGAATCCCAGGCTGGGCTCTGAGCCCCAGCACCACAGCCTCGTGGCTCTCTGCCTCATAGATGCGGGAGGGGCGAGGGAGAGAAATCCCATCGCAGAACAGAGACAGAGGGGGCATTTCGGTTATGAGAAAGGGAAACTTTCCCTTTGGTGTTTCCTGTTTCAAGCTAGTGTCCTTCACCCAGAGCAGTCCACCTTCCCAGGCCATGCAAGCTAACGTGTCACTCTACAACTAAAAAAAGAAAAACCTGAGACTGAGGAGAGTTAGGGACCTTCCCGGTGTTCCATAGAGAGTCCATGACAGAACTGATACTATTACCAGCCTGCTGACCATAGCCAGGAGGTCTTTCACTCCCCAGCCACCTTCTGCAGCTCCCCTGAGCATCCTGTCCCTGCAACATGAGGGTCTCTCAGCTCTGCCTTCCTTGGCTCCTCTAAGTGCAGAGCTAAGCGGACTCTTCCTTACTTGAACTGCCCTGTGTTTGGATCAGGGCTCGCACACACTGCGTGCTCAGTGCCTGTGGACTGAGCTAGAGTCAAACCTAACTCAGTAGCAATTCCTGGAGAACCCTAGTTCTCCGTTACCTCCACGTTCCTTCTTGTCTCTATGCCAGTTCTCTATCCAGATAAAAATAGGCTTCCTCCTACTTGCCACCCACTTCTGCCCAATTCTATAATGAATCAATTTTATTAATAGGCTTTGGGATGGAAACTTAACAAAGGCTTTTTGTGAAAGTCACCATTTATCTCCCTATATAGTTCACTTCTCAAAGAATTCTAATAAACTAGTCAGGTGGGATTCAGCCCTTCCATAAAACACCATTAATCCTCCTCTCTTTCCCTCTATATATACAATGTGTCTCTTTAAGCACTGGGGACCACAATGTATCCAGTTATTCTAACAGTCTGGAGAAAGAGACACAAAGAGGGGCTGAGTTACATTCTAGCTGGCCACTTAAATGTCTCTAGATTTATATTGATTACCGAGAGACCTAGACAATTTAATTGTCATGAGAGATTAAATGAAATAATGTCTGTGTAGTACCGAGCAGGTCTGTCCTGGGTGCTTCTTGAAGGCTTGTGGAAACATAAACATCTGACTCAGACTGAAGGACTCAAGACCCTTTCATAGCAGACACTAAATTGGGAGGGGCCAGCCAGCTCTGCAGTCTGAGCTGCTGAGGCATACTTCCTTCAGGAGGTGGCTGAAAAGGATAATAATCACTACAATAGAACCCCTGCCAGCCACCTCAGGAGGGGTAGATTATTTGGGCTCCTGGTCATAGAGATTCCAGTCCCCCTCTGCCCCCCATATGAACTGTGCAGTGGTGGGAGCTGCCCTCTCTTCAGAAGCAGGCATATGAGATAACTGTCCACCTGGTAAAGGATGGGAGTTGGATGGGGACCTATGACACACACAGGGACCTTCCGCCAGGCAGGTTTCATCTCCTAAAGGCTCTACAGCCAGGCGCCAGCATTCAGACAACTATAGCAAACCTTGGGAAGAAGGTCAGAAGGGTAGGATTCCCTCTCTAGTCCTTCACGTGTAGGAAGCGTTGCGCTCGAGGAATGTTGCGGTTGGAATTGATGCAAAGCAAAAGCACTCCTGGAGAGCTATGAGCATCTCCTGCTCACTGCTGGGCTCTCTCTCCATAACAGTCTGGCTTAGAACAATGAGCAGAGGTACACAGCAAGTGTCTCCCTGCTAGAGTTGGCTGACTTGGTTTGATTTGTGCAGAGTTATGTAATTGACTTGCCATCCGTTGACTTGTGTAGTTTTGCATTTAATAATGCACACGGGCCCATCAAGACAAACCTTTCTAGAACTTGGGCTGAGTTGAGATCTGGCCTTATAGCATAAGAAAGACCCCCCCCCCAAAAGATGATGTTCTAAGGATATTTCAGGGCATCTCAGAGAGGACCAGGGCCATATTCAAGACTAAAGGAAGTGTGCAGTAGTGTTGGTTTGGTCGAGGGTACAATGATGTGGGCTAACATTAGAAAGATTTACGTCTTACTGAAATTCTGTCCAGATCTTCCCATGTTTTTAAGCCAACAGGTTCCTGTCTTACTGGGCCAAACTCCCCTTAGGAGCTCCCACTTCCTAGGGATCAGGACCTCTAAGTTAGGGGATCAAATGAGCTCAGCAATGAGAGGAGAAAGCAAGCTGAGGTCAGGAGCCAGGCAACTGCTGGGATACTTATCAGTGGCCTGTGCTGGGATGAGGATGTGGGCTGTGAGAGATCTGTGACTGTGACTGTGACACTGCTGAAAGGAACAATATCTCAGGACCATGTTAGGGAGGGGCTAAGACCTCTGGCATCATAGCATGGATGGCAGCCAGCATCCCAGAGGCAACTGGCTCAGCCACTACCCAGAATGCACCGGGGCCCTGAAAAAAGACAGACATCTGAGGAACAAATGAGTTTGGGGTGAGCAGGGCACTCGCATTGCATTTTGGGCCTGTGTCTATCTCCCACACCAGTGAAACCCCATAAGAGGAGTGATCTTCTAGTTTTTTCTGCCCCCTTTGTGCCCTCTTGCACACTGGGCACAGTTATCTCAGTGGCTGGGCAGAGCAAGGCTTAGAGAGCCAGCAGGGTATTTCAAGATGGCAAGACAAAATACCAAGGTGGCCAGAGTCCAAAAGCAGAGAACCAGGAAGGACAGCATAGACCCTCAGAAGTCTGCAAAGAAAATCGAACTAAATAGGACCAAGGGCCAGGAACAGATGTGGGTTTGTTGATGTCCCTATGAGTCACAGGCTTCTGAGAAAGGGTGTCAAGAGACATTAATAGGACAACGTTGGTGGTAGGGAAGTCCCCCAAAAGCAGGCATGACTTCTCAGGCCCGTTTTAATCACAAATCTCTGCTTTCATCATATTATATATTGGACTCTCGTACAGTTTTATTTTTAAAGGAGTCTTTGGACTTAAAAAGACATATATTTGAAAAGCACTGGGGTTGAAAAGGCTTAAACACCCATAGGTAAACATCCCTCACCCTCCCCAGCCCTAGACTCAGGAAGGAAGCTTTCCCATCTCTTCATTCTAGTCCGTAGAGCATCCTCCCAGGAGTGTGGGCTGCCTTAACTGAGATGCAGCATCCCGAAGGCTGCTGTGCACAGGATTGACGCCGTGCGAGATGACTTTGGGTGGTATACAGATGCATGCTTGTTATTATATCAGCTCACAATCGATGCATATTGGAAATATGGGAGCCATATATCAAACTCCGATTTATGGAAATAATGTAGCGTTTTCTTTGAGGGTAAAATTGTGCATTTTTTTTAAAAAGGCAAATCAGTACAATGAGAATTGCCAAGTAAATGAATAGTACCTAGTAAGGCATAAATCATGGAGGTGGGGAATGAATAAAGCCTGGGGGTGGGGGGGTGATAATCTACATAAAACAATCATGGTCAAAACTTTGCATTCTATTTTCTTCTCATCACTCAGCTTTCTTATGAATGTGGGCCTGGAGCAAAGCCCACTCACTGAGGCAAAGCAAGTGCCCAGTCCTGGCGAAAGAAAAAAAGGGGATTAAAAAACAAATAGCCAGTTGTGGTGACACACGCTGGTAGAACATGGTAATGGGGCAGGGGCCAGAGGAGCATGGGTTTGACATCAGCCAATGAGGTGGCTCCATGAGAGAGGAGCATGAGTTTGACGTCAGCCTAGGCCAGTGGGATGGCTCAGTGAAAGAGGAGGCATGCCCATTCAGCCTGAGTTTAGTCTCCAAAACCTGTATGGTAGAAAGAGAGAACCAACTCCCAAAGGGGTCCCCATGACCTCTACATAGGCACATAAATGAACAAATAAGAAAATAAATAGGGCTGGAGAGAAGGCTCAGCAGTTAAAAGGACTGACTCCTCTTCTGAAGGTCCTGAGTTCAAATCCCAGCAACTACATGGTGGCTCACAACCATCCGTAATGATATCTGACGCCCTCTTCTGGTGTGTCTGAAGACAGCTACAGTGTACTCACATATAACAATAAATAAATCTTTAAATAGAAAAAAAAGAAAATAAGTAAACAAATGCAGCTCTTTAAAATGTGGACAGTGTTTAAGGAGCCACAACAAAGTGGTACACACACACACACACACACACACACACACACACACACACACACACACAAAATAATACTTAGAATCTCGAACTGTGATCTTTTCTTTGGCTATCAATATGCTGTGTGAACCTGTCTCCAGCACTGCCCAACAATGGCAGAGAGCCTAG
The DNA here is from genome assembly GCA_902729485.2 of Mus minutoides. NCBI lineage: Eukaryota > Metazoa > Chordata > Mammalia > Rodentia > Muridae > Mus > Mus minutoides. The sequence goes on from LR750872.1 coordinate 250,045, forward strand.
GTCCTAGTCAGCCACCCAGTTACAAAGAGAAACACAATATTCCACCATGATCTGCAGTGCTAATTTGGGGCATTCCATAAAGAAGGTGTTTAAATGTGATTCTACTTCTAATATTCTTGATTTACAATAAATTTATCAGGAAGGGTCTATACTGGATTGCTGCTTAAAATGGATCTCCCATGTTTCTTTTCCAAAGGCATCTATATTAAAGATGATATGGTGAAACAAATCTTCTGATAGGTACAAACTGTGGAGCACTATAAGCAAAATGTGTAGGAGTCAGAGAGATCAAGGTAGCCCTTGACTAAGGAAGCGCTGAAGGAGTGGGGACACTGTAGGAGTTCCTTAGCTCAGAGCCCAGGCTAGACCATAGGCAGGGATGTCTCTCACTACTACACTGCCATCCTTTGGGGGCATCTCCTGGAGGGAGTCATGCAGACACCTGAGAAAGAGGAATATTGCTGGGGAGGTGAGCTCCTACGGTTTCCTGATTGAGCCAGAGGTCTAAGGACCAAGACAGCAGCAGAAAGTCAGAAGGGCCTAGACCATAGCTAGAAGTTAGGGCTGGAACAGATCTCAGGCCGCTGGTATCTAGCAAAGCTAATCTTAAAAAAGAATGGCTGCAGGGGGAGTCCCCTGGGAGGGAGCTGGGGGGTCAGGAAGAGGTAGCCTGAGTGAGCTTAGCATTCTGAAGCATGAGGTACGACCCCAAACAGTTCACATCAGCCCTCGAAGGGTCTTGTATAAACTCAGCTATGTTGCATATCAGATGCAAGGTATGCGGGTCTCTACAAAGCGGGTTCCCAGAAGTTGTTAGATGCCCTTGGGCTCAGACGGAAGACTAGCTGCCAGGCCTAGGAAGATCAGAAGTCAAAGAAACAGCAGTGCTCTGGAAGAGGAGCTGAGACGGCAACTATGAGGCCTCCTGTGGGATGCATCAGTCACAGCTGAGCTTAGGAGTCACAGTCTCAGGGGAGCCCAGAAGGCCTGGCTGTGTTCTCTTGGCCAAGAGAAAGCATGAAAGCCAGAGCCGGCAGCATTTCACACTGAGGCCAAAGGAAGGAAGGAGGCACTCCAGAAAGCCCAAGCTAGTAGTGGTCCCTCCCAAAGAGCCAAGGAAGCCCAAACAATGAGAGTCTCTCTGTCTGACTCTTGAGGCCGGTCCCTGGGGTCTCCTTGTGCTCACTTTGGCTTGGACCATGGTTACCATCCCAATCAGGGGCCAGTGCATGGGCTCCTGACCCCCTCTGGCTTCCAGAATCTTCTAGATTGGAGCTCTAGGGAAGATAAGGAAGTTGAACCAGTGACTCTTGACCTCACTGCTGAAGGTCTAAGATGCACGTGACTGAGGAAATCCAAATGGCGTGTCCAGTCTCTTGTCATATTCAAAGTTGACACTTGAGAACCAGGAAATCAAGTTTTGTTTTGGTTGGGTCTTAGTCATTTTGTTATATTCATTTTAAAGTGAAATGTCAAATCCAGATGTCTACAAGAAACTCGTTCTTAAATATTAACAAATTAACAAAAAATATTAATATTGTGCTGACGGAACAATATCTACCAGCTGGTTGCTGCTAAATTCACTTGTTTTTCCACTATAACTCAGCTGACATATAACTTCCTGTAGAAAGTCTATGCTCTCCCCTTCCCTTTGCCTTGTCACCCTTCTTTGAGCATCCACAGGCCCCATTCCCCTCCTGTCACAATAGCGACCCTCTCTGTTCTAAACACTCATCGGTTCTTGTCTGCTTCTCTTGGGCTGCAGGCTCCGAGGATAGCCTACTATTCTAGACATGGTGTTGTGGCAGTGACAGAGGAGGGGCTACTTGTGGACAATGGCTAGGTTGCACTGTGGTGACCAATAAAGGCCAGTTGTGTGTGGTCTGACAGAGTAGTGGTCGTTTCTCCTTCACATGACATCACCTGGGAAACAAGGAATGTTTCCTTCCAAGTGGCAACTCTGGGAGGCAAACTGGCTTCATCATATGCAGCAGGGGAAGGAAGAAGCAGAGGGCCCACCTGTTCCCCTTAAACACCTCAGCCTGGAAATCATAGCCATTGATTCTTACCTCAGCCAATGGCAGAGTAGTCTCATTAGCCTCCTCGATATTCAAGATGGAGAAATTGGTGAAAGCATATATTCATTGAGCCTGTGTCCCAGACAAGGACCATGACCTGCAGCCAGTTTGTGTGTGTGTGTGTGTGTGTGTGTGGTGGGTGGGTGGGGGTCCAGAGGTGACCTTAAATTCCCAGAGTGTCTCAGGCAAGGATCCAGCATCCTCACATAGCAATGGGCTCCTCATAGTCACGATGTGGAAGCATCTCTTCATTTGCGCATTTAATGCAGGGCGTCCTAAAAGGTAGAAAGAGCAGGAGAGAACAATCTCTGCCGTCCATGAGACTGTGCACTTAAAGGGCCAGTGCGCCCCAAGGTCTCCACTGAGGTCAGTTCTCTTCCTTTGCTCCAATGTGTCTGGAAGCAGTGAGTCTAGGGTCCCACCAGAAACTCCTAAGTGCGGTCAGCCAGTTCTCATTTGCATATCTCTGATGAAAAGAACAAGAGCTTCCTACCCCCACCTCCAATATCCTGCTCTCTGTGTAATGAGAGGATCTGGTGTCCCCAGGGAATGAGGTTTAAGGAAAAAGACTCTGCCCCTCCCCCTGACCAATCACCACGTTGGCCTCCAGAAGTTGTTCTTATGAACTAAGTATGGAAAGGATGGAGGTGATGGATCAAGAGAGGGGTTATGTAGCCATATGTGTTTTACACACACACACACACACACACACACACACACACACACACGCACACGCACGGGGGTGGGGGGAACACAGGGTATAAATATGTAAATGAGGGTCATTTATCCTAGAAAATAGAAATTTCTAGAAAATGTATCACAAAACAGCAAAGAAGGCTCTACCTGAGTCAAATGATGGACTCCCTGGTAAGGCAAATAGGAGCCTAAAATAATAATGGTTTTCTAAACTGGGTCTAGTCGCACACACCCTTAATCCAACATTCAGAAGGCTAAGGCAGGCAGATCTCTGAATTCAAGGTTATCTTGGCCTACATAGCAAATTCAACATGGGGACATAGAAATGGATCTGTCACTGGTCTTGATGCTGGGGAATTGGCAGGATATCAATCTTAACCCACGTGAGAACTTCAGAGATAAATGAAGATATGTAATAGGGCTGTGGGAGCATATGGACCACCAGGGGAGAAGTACTGGAAAGGAGAGGCAAAAGCAGGGGGGGCGGGAGCAGCCTGGCATGTGGAAGACCTACCTACTGCCCCCTGCTGTCTAAGATGTGAATAGCCACAAAGCTGAGACCCCCGTCCCAAGCTAAGACAGAACCATAGATGGAGTTATTTAATCCTTATTTTTTAGATTATTTTTCAGGAAAAAAAAGAATTTCTTGAAATATAACTATGTTAGTCAGCTTTATCACTGTCACAAAACACCAAAGAAGATCAGCTCAAAAAGGAAGGAAAAGCTGCAGGGGTGGCTCAGAGGTTAAGAGCATATTGCTGCTCTTGCAGAGGACCCAGGTTCAATTCCCAGCACCCACATGGAGGCTCACAACTGCCTGTTACTCCAGTTCTGGGAAGGGGGGGATGGGTACAATGCCCTTTTGTGACTTCCGTGGGTATTGCACATATGTGCAGACCAAACATGCATACATATAAGCTAAGACGAATTCGTTTTTTAAAATAGGAAAGATTTATTTTAAATCAAGGTTTCCGAAGTTTCGTTCCGTGGCTCTGTTGCCGTTAGACTTGATGCAGAAGTAACGCCATGGCAGAAAGTAGACAGAGGAAGACTTGCTTGCCACCAGTCAGCCAGGAAGCAGGGAAGGAGGAAATGGAAAGACTCTTCCAGGACATACCTCGGGAGATTTGTCCTCCAGCTCTAAACCATCAGTGACTTACTCCACTGGTGTAGACAGAGTTCTCATGAACAGGTTCCCTCTCAAGACCGGGTCTTTAAGCCACACCTCCTTGGGAACCACGCCTTCCACACAGGAAGCTAGTTCAACTGCTCTCCTGTTCCATGGAGTTCCACACCAGACTGTACCGATACAACCCACTCAAACCAAGAAGGGAAGCTACCACCGACAGCTCCATTTCTCCACTTCACAGCCCCCACCTGCCCCACGAAAGGAACCACTTCCTCAATGGCTAACCTCCTAGGAGCACTTGATTTGCTTTTGAATTTCATATCAGTGACGTCACGCCAAAATTAAACTCAAGTCTCTGACTTCTTTCGCTCACTGTTAGAGTGGAGATTTTTTCTCGTTGCTAAATTACATTCTTCCACCCTCTTTCATGAAGGGTTAAAGCCCCTGGAGGGACTAGGGCAAAATTCTCAGGTGGAGTGGCCTCGGGTCTATGGCTAATTCACTCAGCATCACTTAGGCTGTTGGTACCTTTCACCCACTTCCTCCGTGAATTAATTCTTGCTATGCCTTAAGGGTTCAGAATTGTTATCAGCATCTCACAGGTAGGGGTGGATTTGCCAATACAGTTGGAGATAAGAATGGAGTCTATGTGTGGGGCCCTGTGACCATTTTTATACCAATCTCAGATGAGAACAGGCAGGCCCAGGAAGAATTAGAAGAGAGAGAGAGAAAAAAAAAAAAAAGGACAATTCCAAAAACATCATGACCCCTATTTTGGGTGCCTATCCATTTAGACCAAGTGGATCAAGTCCCGACAAGGCTACAGCTGTACAATTGAACCTTGGCTTATCCCTTTAGCTCCCTGGGCTTCAGGTTCTTTATCTGCTTTGGTAGTCTTCCTCTGAGCTATGGTGAGAAGGTTGGAGGGGGAGGAGGGGGTCAGATGGACTTAACACACAAACAAGCAAACAAAAGAAGTGTCTAAGCCAGGCCATGGTGGTCCACACCTTTAATCCCAGCACTTGGGAGGCAGAGGCAAATGGATTTCTGAGTTCGAGGCCAGACTGGTCTACAGAGTGAGTTCCAGGACAGCCAGGGCTACACAGAGAAACCCTGTCTTGGAAAACAAAAACAAAAACAAAAGAAGTGTCCAGCAGTACCCACTGGGGATTCTTAGCACACAGTCCCTCAGGTTCTAGGACCGGTGCCCCTCATCCTGCCCAGTCCAGTGCTGGGGCTCCCTCATCTCTAAGTAGTGACATTAGAATGCCTTTGCCTTTACAGCCAGCCCCTGGCAGGTTTCCTCTATGCAGGAGAGCAGGTGTCCCGGGGGTTGGCTTTGCATGCCTCCCTCGGGACCTCCCTGTGTCTGGTCTCCCAGCAGCTGCTGTACTTCAGCTCAGAGCAAGCAATTAGCCCTAGAAGGAAGGGCCTTTTCTCTTCTCAAGGGTTCTCGTCTCACAGCTCGGATGCCTTTATTTTTGGAGCCCTGCTCGGTGAAATGCTTCATCAACTCCACCTCCAAGCACATCCCATCCCGCCCCACCCATCCATCGGTCCTCCCATTCACTAATCTACCCAGCATTCTGTGAGCGTCTCCAGGTGCCGGGCTAGACACGGAGAGACCCACAGAATCCCTGCCCTCGAGTCTCTCACAGTGGGAGAGACAGACAATAAACAAGCAGATGGACAGAATAAATAGGATTACTTTGGACGGTACTCAGGACCATAGAGGATAAAGACAAAAGCTGCGGTAGACAGGGATTGTCGGTCAGCCATCTGGTTCCAGAGCAGAGGAGGAGAATTCGCAGACCGGCAGCCTGAGAAGGTGGGTCCTTCCCCATGTTAGAATCCCAACGCAGTTACTGAAAGATAGGGTCACACACACCACAGACTCTCCAGGAAAGGCCCAGGATGCAGCGGTGCCAAGGGACCTGGCTCCTCCAGGCTGGGGCCCTTTCCCACCTTTGGTGGTTGCGGCATCCTTTTACCTGTCTTGTGTCTCATGCCCCCAGCGGCAGGGATAGGAACTGCAAGAACTCTTGTTGCACTGACTTCTCCCCACCCATCCTTTAGGATTATTCTTCCCGGTTCTACGAGATTCTAGGCAAACTGGATTCTTTCCAAATGGTTCTCCCACAAAATAGGATAAAGCACTTTCCAAGAACCAAGGCCAGACAAACCGCACAAGTCTAGTGGGCTCTGAGCTCCCCCCTCAGCCGCACTCTAGAGTCTCTCTTCAGACCTTCACCTCCCCTGTCTACATTCCTCGCTGGCTTGGTCTCTGTCTGTGGTGATTGCTTTGCCCGCCTCTGTCCCCTGTCAGACTCATATCCTGACTTTATGCCTTATCTGGAATTCATTTCCTTCAAATAAACCGTTTTTTAAAAATATACCTTCAGCCCCATCTGGGTGCCAGACATGGGGTTAGGAGCTTGGGTCTAATCAGAGTCAAGGAAGGCGTAAACTTCCTGGGGGGGGGAGGATGAGTCATACTAGGTGAACCAAAGGGACCAATGTGACCAGCGTGACAAGGGGGACCCAGGAGGAGGACTGGGGAGTCTCCAGAAAGGAGACTGGGCTCAGGGGATACTTCCTGAAAGAGGTCAGGTCTTGAAATATGGTCAAGCAATAAAATACAGGCTGACTGTGGAGCGTGGGGCCCCCTCTGGAACACCAGTTGCTGGGTCCTCAACTCATTTGGCTAGAATGCAGTGAACCTCGATGTTGTTACCTTCCCTCCCCGTCTATAGAGTTCTCTGCTTCTGACTCATTCCCTTATAAACTCGGCTGGCTTCCACCCACAGAGGTTCTTTCAAAGACCAGTGCTTCCTCCCGAGCTGTCTTTGGCTCCCTTTGCCCCATCCTTTCCTCTCAAACCTAAGTCCTTCTCTGGTATCCTTTCTGCTTCCTCTCAGCAATCACCGGCAGGGGCTGTAAGGAGTAGGACTTAAAGACCCCGCCCCCAGCTGTAAGGAGTAGGACTTAAAGACCCCGCCCCCCCAATCTAGATCTGCCGACTGGACTGTCTAAGCCTGCATATCAGCACCTATAAACAGCCTCCTGGGGCTGTTGTGAAATCAAATAAGACAAAGGATGTGGAAATGTGTCCTGCTGCTGCTGAGGATCTTTGCTGGTAATGAGGGCTCCTTTGGCTGCAAATGACAGACAGAACTCAACTACAAAAGGCTTAAAGGGGAGGAAGTCTGCCATTGCTGGGAGCACACAGAGCTGGCAAAGATTTTAGGACTGCCCTCCTGTCTCTATCTGGTCTCTACTTGTGCTCCTTACTCTTTGGCCAGCTGTCTAACCCCCGTTTGTAGCAGCCAGGAACCTCAGTGGCAATGGGCAGCCTGCTTCCCACAGTGCCAGCGGTATTCTGGATAGAATGCCAGCAGAGTAAGCCCTAACTCCATCCCCGCAGCCAGGCCCTGGTCACACCCTGTCCCCCAAGGCTGGTGACAATGTGATCTTCCCACCCAGGCCAAAAAAAGACCAGGAGGAAGAAGAGAAGGAAGGGGAAGTCCTCCCAAAGAGATGTTGTCACAGGAAGTAGAACCAAGGGACCCTGAGGAGAGAATTGGGTTCCCTCCTTCACTCTCAGGGGTCTGCTTGGGTATCATCACCTCAAAAATAGTGCTCAAGCAGGGCTGTTGGTAGCACACACCTATAATCCCAGCACTCAGGAGGCAGAGGCAAGCGGATCCGTGAGTTCAAAGCCAACCTGGTGTACAGAGTGAGTTCCAGGACAGCCAGGGCTACACAGAGAAACCCTGCCTCAAAACAAGTGTTCACTATCCACCAAGGTTCCCGAATGCCAGGGTGCCTCTCCTCTGCTTCTGCAGTGCCTCACCCTCTCTCACACTCTCCTGCTTAGTCCAATAGTCTGCTCACCTGCACGTTGTCATCACAAGATTTTAAGTATAGAGAGGAAAGATCCGGCATCTGTTGTCTGTCACTGTGCTCTCAATATTGACAAATGCTAGACTCTTAGTAAATAGTGAGTGGATAGATGGACAGATGGAAGGTAGTTAGATGGATGGATACAAAGGTGGATAAAGGAACGGTTGTAAGGATGATGGATGGCTGAGTGGCTCAGTAGTGAATGGATGTATAGCTGATGGTTTCCTGAGTAACAGGAAGAGAAAAGACAGAGCCGGGACAAATGCAGGAGCGATGCTTCAGGAGAGAGCTGGTAAGGGCTGTTTGGAGTTTGCTGAACTTGAACTACAAGCTAGTCAACCGCTGCTGCACAAGCAGGTCGTAGAGGGACCTAGAGATGGGGACATGGTCCTGATGGGGATATGGTCCTGATAGGGATATGGTCCTGATGGGGATATGGTCCTGATGGGGGCATGGTCCTGATAGGGGCATGATCTTGATGGGGGCATAGTCCTTATGGGGATATGGTCCTGATAGGGATATGGTCCTGATGGGGACATGGTCCTGTACTCCAGACAGAGTTAGCTCTATTTACAAGGATACTAGGATGGGAGCCATCCAGTCACTCAAGACCATGGGAGTGGGACCAAGTGTACATGGAGGTCACTTGGAACTACTGAGCCTGGGGATGTGTAGGGTCAAGATCTGCTGTCACCCCTCGATACACCCTTGGCTGAGACTTGAGGTGGCAGCATAGAGTTAATAGCTCTTCCCTCCCTCCCCTCCTCAAACCACTCAGCCAGAAGGGAGCAGCTGCCTAGGAGGACAGAGAGACAGATTATGTAAACTGTGATTGCCACCCACAGGAGGAGGGGGAGAATAGGTATTGAAATGCGCTTTCAATAATGCATGTCCTCCTCCGCACAGGCCTGGGGCTCCAGATAGGGAGAGGAGCCTTAAAGGGACCAAGCCTCCTGTCCAAGCAGTGGCACCAGGCTGCCTTCTGTTGCACGGGTCCTCCGTCCATAACTGGACACTCTACGGACATATACCCCTGGTCCCACCCTCTCACCCCAAAGGACACACAGTGTTTCCCCTCCTGGCCCTAGAAGATTTGGCTTTTTAAAAGAGTGTGCTCCCCAAACACGCCGAATTGAAATCATGATTAATTCATTTCCCCCATTTTTTATTAATCAAAGGCACTTAACTGCCAGTCAGGGCTTTGATCAGCAAGAGGTAAGCCACAAGGTGAAATTACTCTAACTCAAAGTGAAGAAATGAGACAAAATCGGTAGTCAGCTCGCCTTGCTGCCAGATGCCCTCCACTGGTCTCCTAGCATGGGAAGAAACTCAGAAACAGGCAAGCCATAGCTTGCGGAACACGGATACTGCACAGCACACTTATTACCCAGGCTGTACAATTAAGACCCAGAAACAAGAATGGACTTGTTTCGGTGGCAGGATGAGGGAGATTTGAAAGCAGGGCCTGGCCCCTCCAGGCTTAACTGACCTAGAACTTGGCAAAGAGATCAGTCACCCAGGAGACCTTACTAGCAGAGAGTGAGGAGAAGTGGCATTCTAGCCAGCACCATCACTGTACACACACACACACACACACACACACACACACACACACCAAACTCAACAGCGTCCCATAGAGGCAAGTTCACTCACTCCTGGTACACAGAGGAAACTGAGCATTCAAGGGGCTCTGCAGGATGCAAAAGCCACCCAGCTGAGAAGTGGGGGAATGGGAGTCCCCTCAAGCTCACCCCAACTGCCTGGGAAATTCTCCCCCCTAGGATATCATCTGGTTCCCAAATACCAGGTATCATCTATCCCAAGGACTAGAAGAGATGACTAGCCGGGGCCCACACTCATCCCACACACTGCGTGGGACCAATAGCCTCTTCTTCTTTCCATCCTTCCCCCACGAAGCTGGCTTTAGCCAGGATGTGCCATCTTCATTGCTTCTGTCTTTGGGAGTGTCTTGGGCAGTGGAACAAGAGACTGTCACTGTTCTCTGTTGTCAGTTAGCTGGGCTGTTTCCTCTGGCCTGATGCTCCTAAGATGAGGGTTGAAGATGGGACAAGAGCCAGGGCTCTCCCAGCTATGCTATCCTAGCTGTTTCTGTGTGTGTCTCTATGCTGGGTTGGAGATGGCTTGACATTTTCCACACATCCCTGGAAAACCTGTCTCCTTCCAAAGGCTGCCTGAGGAAGCTGGAGTGAACTTTCAGCTCCTAAAAACTACAGGAGGTGGCTGGCCTCTTTCCTTCTCTTTCTTGGACAAGGTAGAAATTGAGTGGTTGACTGGTCTCTCCCTGGAAGTTGTTTTAAGAAATGTAACACACACACACACACACACACACACACGGCCCTTGGTAACTTAGTGACTATTCAATGAACATCCATGCCTTACGTTTATAGGGGATATGACCCAAAGCCCTCACTCTATTCTTGTGATAGGATGGGAGAAGATCAGTAAATGTGGCACAAGATGCTCTGATGACTGAAATGGTTGCTAAGTGATAACAAAGTGGTCCTGATGTTGTAGCATTGGTACTCTGAACAAAAGGAAGAACCACATCTGTGGAGAGAGGACATGGGATGGTCTGAGATTTCATCCTACCACTCAGAAGGGTATACAGTTTAGAAATACTCAGTTCTGGAATTTTCTGTTTAATGTTTTTAAACCCTGAGTGATGAGAGGAATTTAAACGACTTAAAGAGAAGCCTGGATAAAGAAGACCACCATGCAAATGGTTTCCAAAACACTTCCCTGTTCCAGTGTGGGCAGGGCTCTGAGGACTCAGAGACATAGGGGCCTGTCCCTGCCCTCATGGAACACTCAGCCTTGGGGGAGAAACTGCAGGGAGGACGGTGAGAACCGTGGGCCACAGGGGACTTCAGTGTAGCTCTGTGCAGGAGAATTACACTGACTGGCCAAATGGTGTCCTTCCAGTGGTGCCCCAGACTGGACCTCAGCACCCCCAAAGCATACAAAAAGAGACCAGGGAGAAACTGTTCCCCAGGAGTAAGTGGAGGTGCCCTTGCTAACAAAAAGGGGGGCACAGAGGCATGGAACACAAGACAAAGAACTCATTTCATACTCCTAGAGCAACTGGGCTGCCCAGGGTGGCCCAGAATTTGCAGTCTTGACACCCATGCCTCAATATTATACCCGGTCCCTCAAGGCACGTGTGAAGTCCAAAGGTTGAATGGACAGAGGGATGTATTTGACTTTGTGCACACTGAAATACCAACCATGCAGAACTATTCATGTGTCTGTGCCTTTGTTCCAGTGTGTGGTAACCAGCTCTGGCAGGCATGGGGTTAGAAAGACCCTGACTCTGACCTGGTAGGGTTTACAGTGAGGAAAAGGCCATTTTAGCTCTGACAGCTTGGCATAGGCAGACTCACCTTCCCAAACCTGCATGGTACTGCATCTCCCCATCCCCACCCCCACCCCTCCCCCAGCTCTTGGATGCTTTTATCTGCTCGCCAACTTAACTGGCTTCCATGAAAGTCTGGAATGGAAAATGCCTTTAAAATCCTCCTTTTATTTCTGAGTCAATTTTGTTTCCACTGATAAAAAATACCTAATTGTTATTACATTTATTGAACAGTCGCTGCAAGGCAGCCGCTGGGAGCCCCATGGTTTATCCTCTTTACGTCTGGCCCTGCATTCTGAGAAACTGTGGTCTTCAGTGGCCGGTGAGGGAGGGTCTGGAAGCCTATGTATTAAGAGGGGACCAGATGATCACAATATGGTCAAACAAAGACTCTGCATGTGCAAGCCCTGTTGTAGAGGGTCAGCATAAAGAGCCATGCTTGTTAATCTTGTGGGTAGCAGATTTCGTGACTGGGAGTAGTTTTTTAGCTCCATGTAATAGCTAGCTAGCTGTTATAAAATGCACAGACTGCCATAGAAGGTAGTGAGCCCCCTTGTTCTTGGAAGTGTGTACAAAGGACTTTTGGGTGGGAAGTCAGACCAAATGACCTTAGCTTTCTCCAGCGATGTGGTCTCTGAACCATTGTTTATAGTTTCTAGCTTGGTTACTGTTCTTGCTGTGTAGCTTTGGATGAAATATATCCCTCTCTGAGCCTTAGTGACCTAGATAATCCCTGTGACCTCTTCCTCTTCAGAATGATTTCTCTTCTCTTGCGTCACATACTGCACATTTCAAAGCTCCCAGTGACTGGTGTCTGTGTAGCCAGGCTGCAGATGTCAGGCAGCTTCTGTCTGGCCTTCTGTCTAGAGGAGCTGAGATTCACCACCACCGGAAGCACCTCCCCTGTGACAGGCAGAAAGTGAAGTCTGAGCCAACAACACCTCCCACCCCAACAGACATGCTGACCTGGGCCTGCCCCTCCCCGCCGTGCCTAGGCCCCATGACAGTCTAGTCTGCTAAGGTCAGACATGTGTCAGCTCTAGAGATGGAAACAGGTCTGTCCCAGAGCTGGAAAGTGCATCCCTCACAGTCCTTGTGCAAACTATCCAAGGCTCCTCTCAGCTCAGCCTTACCTTGACAGCCCTGAAAAGGGGGCCTTGCTTTCTCCAACTTGTGTGAACTGAGACCCACTGTTTGTGACCAGTTAGCAAGTGGTGGTCAGAGTGTTGGAGTCGCATTCCCTCCTAAGGATAAGTGAGGGCCTGCCTACCCCTCCTAGGAGACACTCTTGACCTGGGACTGTAAGCTAGAGTCAGACCTGAGCTACAAGTCTCTCTGTAGGATGGGGTGGGTATTAGAAGGGCCCAGAGCTTCACCTGCCCTCTGACCTTACTGCGTCACCTTCAGAACTTACTGAGACTTTTAAAGTCACTCATTTGCTCCCTCTGGGCCTCCATTACTTATTCCTTTCAAGGGACTTGGTCTCGTCAACACTGTCCTAGGAATAGTTCCTCACCCCAGATCCCCATCTGGACACACCTATAGTTTTTCCCTGATGTAATCCTATAATATAGACAGAATACAGAGGAAGAAACCAAGAAGGTATCTCTCATCTCAGGGCAGAGGATCCTTCTGTCTGTCTTCGTCAGGGTTTCTATTCCTGCACAGAACATCATGACCAAGAAGCAAGTTAGAGAGGAAAGGGTTTATTCAGCTGACACTTCCTCATTGCTGTTCATCACCAAAAGAAGTCAGGACTGGAACTCACACAGGACAGGAACCTGGAAGCAGGAGCTGATGCAGAGGCCATGGAGGGGTGCTGCTTACTGGCTTGCTTCCCCTGGCTTTCTCAGCTTGCTTTCTTATAGAACCCAGGACTACCAGCCCAGGGATGGCACCATCCGCAGTGGGCCCTCCCACCCTTGATCGCTAATTGAGAAAATGCCTTACAGCTGGATCTCATAGAAGCATTTCTTCAAGGTGGGCTCCTTTCTCTGTAATAATTCCAGCTTGTGTCAAGTTGACACACACAACCAGCCAACACACCGTCATATAGTGCCTGCCCAGGGCTCTCCCAGGGGCAAGCTGAGACCCTCACCACCATGATAGTGTCTGCCAGGGCTCTCACAAAGATAGGCTCAGACCCTTACCACTGTGACAATGTCTCCTCAGGGTTCTTGAACAGACTGTGTCTGAGGCCACGAGACTCAGCATGATGTGAGAAAAATCAGGCAACATAGTGGCTTAGCCCTGTCCTGCCAGTTCCCAGTTTCTGCTCCATCAAAGCGGCAGTGTCCTTTGCCTTTAATGGAATCTGGTCACTAGGAATAGGTCCCCCTCACCCACCCCGATTGCCTGATGTCCCTCTGAGCTCTCTGAGATTCTAAAGATGAAAGGAGGCAGTGCCTAGTTATTCAGTAGAAAGGCAAGGTGAGCCAGAAGGGCAAACGACAGACAATGTACTCGAAGGTGGCTAGGGAGGACAATGAGGAAGAAAGCAGGCACTGTATCAGGCCGGGGGATGTCATGTGACTCTGCAGGTAGGTAAGGCCTGTGGAACAGAAGAGATGGGCGGGCCTATCTCCCCATTTCACTCTCACAGTCAAGATGAAGGGAGACATGACTCGATCCACTTTCTTGCTAACACCAATGCTCACGAAGCTTAGTCAACCAGGTATAAGTCACCAAGGTGTGCTATCGCTCTAGATGTTTATTAGGTGGTGTGTGAGGTGGCCTTACTCCAGGAAGGCAGGCTCCATGTGCAGCAGTACAACCCTCACCCCCTACCCCCAGCCACCCTTCATTTCTCCCTCTGCCACGGGCGACAGGGCAGCAACAGGGACTCAGGTGGTCACCCGAGGAGCCCTTTCCATGAGGCTCCTCAGGCAGGCATGGAAACAGGCAAATCTGGTCTCTGGAATCCTCACTCCCCAGAGCTTTCCTGGAAACAGCAGGCAGTTATTTTTAAAAAGCAGCATCCCTCAGCAGTAACCTGGGAGATAAGCTTATCCCTATCTTCTCCCGCGTGGACCACCCTGATCAGAGCTCACAAGTCCTGCCTGGGAATCTGGCAGCCTTTGAGTGTCTCTACATCCTATGCAAATGTGCTATTTGGGCACGTGTGTCCACGTCCGCGTGTCACGGTGATGTGACTCTCCTGCACTTATGTATTATCTACCTCTGTATATGTCTGCTCCTGTGCGCACATGTGCGGGTGTGCATATGCATGAGTATCTGCGTGTGTCTATCCATCTCCAAGAATCCCAGGAAACAAACACACTGACTTCTAGAAGTAGGAGGAACGTTGGCTTTCCTTGCAGCTCAGCTCCTTCCCCTCCCACTGCTCCAGCCACAGAAGAGCAATAGAGAGAAAGAGGGACTCACTCCAAGGCCAGTTAGCTGCAGAGGCTGCCAGAACCCAGATGTGCTTCCTGGCTCAAGAAGCCTGGTCACGTGGCGGCCCTTGCAAGCGCCATCTCCAGGGTCAACAACTGCTTCTGCCCTGCTTTCTTTCATGGATGAGACTGACTGGACCACCCACCCACTGAGCTCCAAGGGGGTGGGAGAGGAACAGGAACATCTGAGGCACACGGTATGGACTCTGACTAGAACTCTGGCTAGCCTGCCAGGCCTTGTTGTGAGAGAAGAAAATTAACTCAACTGGTTAGCCATCCGGTTCTGAGACCGTGGAAATCCCAAGAGGTGGGACATGGCCTCTGCCTTCAAGAACTCAGACTATAACAGGAGAACATGTAGGTAAACTGAAAACTTTGGAACGAGGCTAAAAGGGCCCATGATGATGTGAACACAGAGGCCCCCCCCCCAAAAAAAAAAACACTGAGTGAGAAGACACTGACTCTGTCCAGAGGGCTAAAGAAAGCTCATCAAGAGATGACATTTGGATCAGAATTTAACAAATAAACAAGTCTGACATCGAACGAGAAAGGGCATTCCAAGCTGGGGGCGCAGTTTATGTGCCAGCATCTTACCCCCACCCCCTCCTGATGCTTGTTCTAGAGAAGTTTGCCTCCTCTCCCTGATCTGCTGGCTCTGCCCTCCGTGTCTCTCATGCAAACTCCGGTTGTACTCACCATCTGAAATCCATTCACTCGTTCATTCTCATCATCTGGAATTCATTCACTCCTTCAGCAAATGTCTCCTGAGCATTAAACAGTTTCCAGAGTCAGAGCATGGTCTGTGTCTGAAGGACACACTGTGGACCTGTGTGGAAAGCAGTTGGCACTGCAAATCCCCATTTCCTCCTGGCCTGGCCGTGGGCCAGGGCAGTGAGGAACAGAGAAGGCCTGGCCAGAGGTGGGAGCTCTGTGTGGTGTCCAGACATGGGTCCTTGCAACAACACAGGAAATTAAATGCCCAAAAGGAAGCAGAGGGCTGAGACAGGAGAACAAACCGAGCCTGACCAGAGCCCTCCACACCAGAACAGGTTCATGCCGTGTTGAATCTGGGTTCCCTCTGCGAGCTGTGCTCTGTGCACAGATGAAAGTCTAGGCTTCGCTAACACTGAAGGAGCTGTTCCTTAGCCTGTTCTCATCTTGCTGGACTCCTGAGATGTCAGTCCTATGCTTCTGAGAAGCCTGCAATGATGGGGGATGCATGGTGGGAGGGAGGTGGTCAGCCCTCAGACTTAAAGAGACCTCCTCTCTAGAGGAACCAATGTAAGCCCAACAGGCTTGATGTCAGAGTCAAGGTAATGGGGGGGGGCAGTATGTGGAAAACTGAGGGGATCTGACTCAGGGGTCCACACCGTCAGGAAAGTACGCTACACAGAACTCTTCATGGCCCAATTAGAAGAACACCTGAGCAGGCCACAGGCAGAAAGCAGTTGGCACTTGCTTTTCAACTTTAGCCCAGAAAACCTGTTTCCTCCTCGTTGGTGTCACCTCTAGAGTTTGGAAAGCTTTTAGAACCTCATGCATTGCTGTGTCTCTAGTGTGAGGCCTCTGATGGGGAATTGCTACCCAAGGAAAACCACTGGCTGTCAGGATGGAGAAGCTGAAGGAGCCCAGGCCCTAACCTCCAAGAACCTGTGGCCAGTAATCACAAGCACGAAGTGTCTTTAATCTCAGCACTTGAGAGGTAGGGGCAGATGGAGCACGTCTTTAATCTCAGCACTTGAGAGGTAGGGGCAGATGGAGCTCCTTGAGTTAGAGGACAGCCTGATCTACACAATGAGTTCCAGGACAGCTAGGACTATGTAGAGAGACTCTGTCTCAGAAAAAAGAGAGGGAAGGAGTAAGAAGAGAAGAAGGAAGAGGAAGTAGAAGAGGAGGAGAGAAAAGGAAGGGGAGGAGAAGGAGGAGAAAGGGAGGTGGAAGAGAAGAAGAAGAAAAGGAAGAAGAAGGAGGAGAAGGAGGAGGAGGAGCAGGAGGAGCAGGAGGAGGAGGAGGAGGAGAAGAAGAAGAAGAAGAAGAAGAAGAAGAAGAAGAAGAAGAAGAAGAAGAAGAAGAAGAAGAAGAAGAAGAAGAAGAAGACACCAACCAGAATAACACATCAGAATTAAAGGATAAACAGGAGGGTATACCAGAAACTATTCTTCCCAACATGGAGAATCTGAAAGGCTTCCTGGAGATGGGATACCCAAACTGAGCTCTGAAGATGATCTAGGCAGAAATGAGAAAGAACAGTTTGCAATGATCAAAGGCTCAGGCAACTCCAGATGCCAGCCTGTGCATCTTGTAAGAGCCCTGTTTTGCTGTATATGGTCTGGAAGTTTGGCAACATAGATCTGGGCTGGACGTCAGAGACTGGACAGAGACTATCCCCAAAGTCAGCAAGTTCCCAGAATGGAGGAGACACTCCAGCTTCAACAGCCAAGCCCTTAGGAAGCAAGGTGGATGGTGATGATGATGATGATGTGGCTGCTGCCTCATGTCCCCTTTCCTGCTAACCGGGTAGCCCATCTTACCTGAAAGTGAATCTTATACAGGTGCATGGCTTCAGCCCACAGATGGAGAAATGTCTGTCTGTCCTTCCTCCCCAGAGCACACTCTCTAGCTGCATTTGTAAGAGTCTACTTACATGTGACCCCTAAGACCTCCCCAGGGTGGCACCATCTTGGCATGGAACTAAAACTCGGAGGAATCCCTGGATTCGGAACCAAGAGGTGCAGCCTTTGACATTAGCTCTGCCATTTGCAGAGTTTGACAAGTCCCTCTGAGTCTCAGGGTCCACAAACACCAACTGAGATGTCGTCAACAAGTACCTGAAACACAGCCTGAGCCACGCGGCGATGACCATCGTCATGGAGAGCAATGAACTTCTACTCAACAGGAAGTTTACCAGGGTACCTGTGACAAGCTTTGACCCTCTTTGTCACCCATCTCAAGTTTCCCATATCTTTAGGTGGCTGTAGGCCAGTCAAATAACTGCTGTGCCCCACCCAGGTTTCTGTAAGTGCTCTGTGACATTTGCACAATGTCTCGGTTCTCAGAATGTGTCTGCATTGTTAAGTGATTCATGACCTTAACGTGGTTGGTGCCCGAGTAGATCAAACACAGGGGACAGAGTTGCCAAGGGAGTCACCTACTAGCCTGGGGAGTGTAGAAAAGTCTTACAGAAACGTCATCCCAATGGAGCAAACCAGGCCAGGTTCTGGGGAAGGTAGTTGAGAGAAAGATAGCAGTACAGGCAGAGGCCAGGAGGCAGGAGCAGAGGAGGCCAGTCTGGGACACCAGAGGAGGCTGCCCATGTCAGCATAGGATCAGAGTGAACCTTTTTCCTTTCCATTTCTTTTAAACAGATTGCAAGCAATTTGTTGTGTCTTTTGAAAAGTAAAAACTGAAAAAAAAATCATAACACATAAATTTAGATCACATTACATTTACTGGTACAGCCCCAAACAAGAATCCAGTGGAAATGTTGGGAAACAAGACGCTGGGAAATAGTTCAATCAACACATGAGCCAAAAATAGTGGGCCAAACAGCTCCTTCTTTTTTTTTTTTTTTTCTAAATGTAATTTATAGCATCAAAAATCTGAATCGTGATTCACCAGTAAATCCAATCAAATGTTTAAGGAAGAAATAATAGGAATTCTACTCAAAATCTTTCAGAAAACAACAGAGAACCTTCCCAAGTCATTTTGGGAGACCAG
>LR751930.1:20551-60449 GCA_902729485.2 Mus minutoides
CACACAGCATGCTCAGTCATGTGGCTCTTCCTTCTGTGTTTTCATATCCATCTATATTTAGACTTTATCTGGGATTCCTGTGATGTCGATTCAATGCCTAACTCATTGTACACAACATGCAGTGATCCTCCTGTATCACCACCCTCACTCTGATGGCTCCACCTGTAATAAGCAGTCAGATCAAATGCACAAATACTCAGTAGTTGTTAGATTGCTTGAGTTTTCTACCAAAAGGCTGACACAACTTCCTCTTTTTAATGTATTTCCAGTTTCTGCAGTGTTAAAAAGAATTGAAGAGAAGCAAGCTATGGGCCCTACAGAGGTGTTGGGACCACAAGTCTGTAACTTTCCTTTACCTAAATCAAATGTAAAGAATGATAAAGGTACTGTGGGAATTCTAATTGTCTCTAGTGCTAGATAATTATTTTGTCTCATATGTCAATTTATACAAAAGATTAAGGCTATTTTTCTTATGGAAACAATGCTGATATATTTATGTTTTTAATTGAAATACAACTACAGAATTTTAAAATGCATTCAGTTTTTGGTCTCTCATCCAATAGCATGAACCAGTGCAAAGCTGAGGTACATCTTCCAAAGTAGGGAGGGTTTCCTCTGTAGAGACAAGAGTTGGTGAACTGCCCTCTAGTGCTTTCTCTCCTAAGAGGGTGATGTAAATTCATTCTAGCACATCTTTCTAAAGAGTGACCTGGTAAATGTCCAATGACCCATAATTGAGGGTAAAAGTCAAACCAGGTACCAGAATTCCTCATCTTAATCAAGTGGCAAAGGTCCCAGAAATGGTCAGGTTACACCTGTGTTTGGAGATGAGAGTGTGGGGAAAATATCACTAAGGATGGGAAAGGAGAGGTTTGTGTGCTTTTCCACTTACAGGTGCACACTGCTCATGGTGCCTGGGCTGCTGTGCTTTACTTGCCATTGTGCTGTTTGGACACAGTTTTCCACAGACTACGGTGATACCTCACAAACATACAGATTTTCAAGTTTAGTGACTAGCAGTACATTCCAATTGTGTTGTGCTTTAGGTAAACAATTTTTTAAGTTGTTATAAAATACCATGAAGGAAACAATGTAAAGAAGTAGTATTTTATTTTTTAGTGTAATATAAGCTTACAGATCATAAACATAGGGAAGTTATATAAATGGGAGTTTGTGGCAGAGTCACATTACTACTTGTCTAAAAAAGGGGGGTGGGTGCAGATATGTACATCACAAAGAAGAAACAGTATAAAGGCCAGAAAATTGCATGTTTATAAACACATAAAAGACTATGTGTTTATATTATGCTGAGCATAAAAGTAGAAGAAATTTTATAAATTGTGCACCACATATGACAAATTATTTCAATTTCCAAGATTGTATCATTTTTTACCTTTAAGGGATAATTTCATGTAATAGAAGCCTCCACTTTGAAATAGTTGTGTACAGTAAACTACAGAAGTGCAGATGGCCCTATGGGTAAGAACACTTGCTGTCCACACTAGTACCTTAGTTTGAATCCCCAAAACACACACACACACACACACACACACACACACACACACACACACCAAACAGTGGGGCATTTCTGTGCACACCTGTAACCCCAGCAGAGTCAGGGCCAGAAAAAGGAACATTCTGGGGTTTTCTGGGGTTTTCTAGGTCCAGAATCTACACCTTGATTGAAGAAGGAATGGGGACACATGGAAAAACAGGATTGTTTTAATTTACACTTAGATAATTTAGAGTGACTACTTTATTTATATCATTTTATCCCCCCTTCTCCCCAGTCCAACATACCCCATGTTCTCACTTCAAATATATGATAACTATTATTGCTACATAAACAGTTGAGTTGCTCTTAAGACTACATGTTTAGAGCTGCTAATTTGAAATCAAACTACGAGGGCGTTTCATCCCTAGAGAAAACGGATTCACTCTCTCTCTCTCTCTCTCTCTCTCTCTCTCTAATCATTGATTGGCTATAGCTCTTGATCCAAGTGGTCAGTCAATAGATGCTGGCATGATGCAGGCCCTGTTTGAGCAACTGTATTGAGATTTCATAGGTTTATCATCCCTTTCCTATCTAGAAGACACTATCTAGCAGCATATTACCTGTCCCTCCATCACTTAGAATCTTTCCACTCATCTTCCAAAATGTTCCCTTAGCATTTTGATATGTAGAGGCTATCTTGTACATGTATAGATTTAGGAACCCACAGTTTGTCCTCTGACCTCCACATGCAAACTGAGGCACAGTGGTCCCTCCAAATGGAATACATGTGAAGACTTGTGTTTCATCTTGTACGTCAAAGACTGGTTATTTTATGCTGACTTGGATTCCACCTATCTAGAAATGGAACAATTCTGTTACTCATGTCTTTCTTTACTTTAATTTACCTTCAAGGGAAAGCAGTGAAGTAGCAGCCCAGCCATCCTGTTCATTAGGACATGTGCTAAGTCCTTGTACTTTTATCCTCACCAAGCAAAGATGCTGCCTAAGTAGTAAGTAGTATCATGAGCTGACTGTCAATGTCTCTCCCCCTTGTCTTATCAGAGAATGCCACTGCAGCTTCACCAGTTGGCAAAAAACATATGGAAGAGTCCATGACAGAGGTAAGAAGGCCTTTCTTTTCTATAAGATAGAAAAGTTACTTTGATGATCTTATGTTTCTTTCAAATTCCCATAAGAACAACAGAACTAAACAGTCATGTTGAGAGTATTAGAGATTTAGCTTAGGGAAGAGGAAGAAATAGAGTTTTATGAGTTTGTTACTGCCTGAATACAGCATAAAACTTCCAGTGTCAGGTAACATAGTTTCTGTATAGAAACCTTTTTATCTGAATAAAGAAGTTCCTCATTAGACAAATGGTATATAATATTTATTCAAAAGTTATCAGGCATACCATCTATAAAAATGTGTGGTTTTCCTTAAGGGTCCTCTCCTGCTTGTTTCTTGAGTCTGTCATCTAGATTGAGTTTGATTCATTCCCCAAAACTATATAGTGGGAAGCTTCATGCATTGGATATTTGAATGCTGAGGGTGTAATACATTTAAAACATGAGCATTCATGCAAATAATTGAGCCCCCCATAGAGGGATTCATCTCACAAAACATATTATTTAGTTTGTCTGTCAACCAAAAAGTGCTCTGATCTTACGACGAGTCAACATAAGTGTGCAACATATTAGTTTTTGTCACAAAGTGCATAGGCTGGGTTTTCTGTGACATCATCACATGAAGTATTATACAAGCCCTTTTTATGTCTTTTTCCTATTCTACTTTACACTGTGCTGTGTCACAAGTGTAAACCAAAGAACTATGCAGACAAAACTCAGCATGTTTTCTCATGAGCCTCAAAGCGTTTTCTTTCCTTTTAATTACAGGTGGAACCTATAAGATTTACATGTATGTATTATGGAATTTCTTTCTTAGGACACATTTTAGATAAGAATTGTATAAATACTATCTGTCTTTTGTCTGATACACTACAGTGGTATAAGATTTCTACTGGGAGTGAAAATTTGGAGTTTAAAGGGGGAAAAGTGATACCTGAAGTACTCAGTCATGACCCCGTGTCTACAATAACTGCTTTCAACTCTAATGCCTTTAGTTTGGTAGGGATGGGTTCTGTGCACCAGGCAGTGACTACATAGGTTTTTCCCCAAGACAGTTATCCCCATTACACAATCCACTTCCCAGTGACAAATTTGTCAATTCAAAAAGGAAGATACACATTTTACCTACAAAAAATATGTTTTAACCTTGCCATAACGATGGGCAGCAGATTTATTTCTTTGTGCGGTTCTCAAAAGAATCATAACCCAACATGTAGAGATAAGTCATCAGCCTCTGTAGCATAGAGCTCAAGAAATACTTCATTAAGGGTTCAGCAATCCCTGTGAGAAAGATTCCGGCATCTTTCTAGATTATACAAGAATCTATAAGCCCTTCCTAGCATCTGTCTGCAGTAACCCCACCTAGTGAGATCCCATGCACTGACAAGCACCAACAGTTAGCAGAAGCCTGGGCAGTGCTCTTTATCTCCCTGAAGACATTCACAAGTATGGTAGGTGAAAAAGTCCACATGCTTGATCAGATCAGAGAGATTGACTGTAGGAAGACACTGCATTAAAATAAATTTTTGAGTGTGTTTGATAACTGGACTTACAGTAGAAATGGCTCATTACAGTTAGAACTGGTGAAAAGGCTTAGCAGAGTAGACAACATTAGCATGATCTCAAAGAGCAATGTATGGAAGTTTATGGGCAATGTCTACTAAGAACTCCAGTCAGCCCTTGGTTATTGAGCAATGCTGGATCATTCCTTTTGTTATATATACATCGCTAAATGTAAGCTCAATGTTGAGTTCCAATATTACTTCTATCACTGGTGGTCGGTCTTCATCCTTCCTGTTGGGTCTGAGCACTCAGTGCAACCATATAGGCACCTCTGAGTTATATAGGCACCTCTGAGTTATATAGGCAACTCTGAGTTATATAGGCACCTCTGAGTTATATAGGCAACTCTGAGTTATATAGGCAACTCTGAGTTATATAGGCAACTCGAAGTAATATAGACAACTCCAAGTAATATAGACAACTCCAAGTAATATAGACAACTCCAAGTAATATAGACAACTCTGAGTTATATAGACAGTTATATAGACAGTGGGATGCTGGATGTGTTAAATTACCTTGACAGTCAGGCCTTTGACATGAAAAGAATTTGTCACAGAGAGGTAATGTGGGCAGGATACTCCAGTTGGTTCAGTATATTCCTAGCATGTGAAAGGTCCTAATTTTGATCACACTGACTATAATATTTGCCCATGGGGGCACACTTGTGTGAACCCAGAGCTCCTGAACTGGAGTAGAGAGAATCATAAATTCAAACTCATCCTTTTATACATTGGTATTTTAAGCCTAATCTTGGATTAAAGCCTTTCTGGAAATTTTTTTAAAAAGCACATATAGAGAGTGGGTTTGAGGCAAATGACCCCAGGAAAAAGAGGTTTTAGAAACTGGATTTTGATGAATCAGAGTAGAGCAGGTATGCTATAAACTTAATATATCACTTAATGTCCCACACTGCCCTTCCAGCTTCACTTTATCTGGGTTGTCCACATAGTGGCTGAGGATGTTTGTCATCTAGAAAGCAACATGCATACATATCATCCAAATGCCAGATCCCCTTTCTTGCTTTGTCATGTTGAAGACATCGAGGTTTAGCCAATATAAGAGAAATTTTCTTTTTGCCAAACCATCTCATGTGACAACTTGATTTAAAATAATTTGGAGCCTTAAGTATTTCTGAGAAATATATAAGAATCTATAATTCCTATTGATCCAAATCATTCACTGGAAGGCATGTGACAGGTTGAAGATGCAGAAGGAAGGCCACATGTTGGTACTAATCCATGGCTCTCCACTCCTTTTGGATAAAACTCCAATTTTGATTCAGGGATTGAAAGACACCATCTCTCTTTCAAGGTGCTTCTGCCATAATTTGATCACAATGAAAAGAATATAATATAGTGGCCAAAGGTGAAAAATAGGAGGTTGTACAATATTCTATATTTCCCAGCTCACTTAATGCAATACTATATGTTCTCCATGACGTGTAAATTCCATGATTAAGTAACAAATGAAAACTCAACAACAGTCCTGTTCCCTGACCTGGATCCAGTGGAATACTCCGTCTGAATTCAGTCACCAGAGTCTAGCTAAATTCCTCTGGTATCTAACAAACCTCATTTCTGACAAACATCTGATATTTAACAAACAAAGAGCATTTCTGCTATACATGAGCTTTTCCTTATGGTTTACCATGTAGATTTATCTTTTAAACCTGAAAGTCTCATGGGAAGTACTTCTGAAACTTACATTGTTTGAAAGAAAGCATGGAGAAAAGAATTATATGAGCAATGTTGCATACTTGTGTTTCTCAGAAGGATGTGGCTCCGATCTGAAACCTTGTCGCAGACCCTTTAGGCCCCCTGTCTGCGTGGAATGGGGTCTCTGGAGCAAATGGGCAAGAATTCGGTGAATGACATACAGAGACCACAGGAGAGGGTGTGTGGAAATCTGAATGTAATGTCACAAAGTGAACACCAGTCTTATATAATATAGAAAAACAAAGCAGGCAGGCAAAGTATATTGAAGTTACCTCACACAAAACAAAGGAATGACTTCAAAAGGACTTACAGGAACCAGGTATATTTACAGTAAATAAAAAACAGCTGTCTAGGATCAGCTAGTGACAAGTAAGGACTTCACACCCTAATCACAACTTGTGTTACTCCTTTGAGCCTTGTGAGAGCTAGCACTAGGGGGTTCTGTTCTAGCAGACCTTCTCATGAATAATGTATTACCACAACCCCCCTATTTCCTAGGCCTAGGTAAATTCTTGCATATGAAGGTAACTTGGCTGTGCTTTTTTTTTTCTTGGTTATTTTATTTTATTTTTGATTTTTTAAATTTTTTATTAGATATTTTCTTAATTTACATTTCAAATGCTATCCTGAAAGTTCCCTTTACCCTCCCCCCACCCTGCTCCCCTGCCCACCCACTCCCACTTCTTGGCCCTGGCGTTCCCCTGTATTGGGGCTTATAAAGTTTGCAATACCAAGGGGCCTCTCTTCCCAATGATGGCTGACTAGGCCATCTTCTGCTTGCAAAACACAAGAAAATCAATAAGTAAGACCAGTATGTGGATACTTCATTCCTCCTTTGAATAGGAAACAAAATACCCATGAAAGGAGTTACAGAGACAAAGTTTGGCTGTGCTTTTAAAAATCTTTGGGGAATCTCTATTTGTCAGAAGAATTCACCAACTTGCTTCTAATATGCAATGTAGCCTGCTATACCTGGCTGTAGATGTTTCTAAGTATATCTTTTGTTAAGCATGCCCTGAGATTTCTAACTCTTATGTAGTGAAATAGTGTAAGAAACCATATTGCAGGGACAAATCTGGGGCTTTCTAGCTATGGGAATGCTAAGGTTCCAGGAGGATGGGTTTCTTTTGAAACTCTTTGCCTCAGAACTGCTTCCAGGTTTTCAGGCCTGACAAGCAAGTCACTACTAGAGTGGATGTAGCAGTACCATGCCCATAACACACTCAAGTCCTGCTGCTCTTGCTGTATTGTCATAGCCACACAAGTGTAGACATTGCCTAAGGTGTCTGTGTAATGCTTAATCACAAAATGTGGTGTCCTTCCTGAAGCACCATACTGACACTGATGACTAACTGGAAACAGGGAATGAGGTTGTTTTACAAACACACAGGAATGATTAATTTTCTGTTATGCTACCATAAAGCTAACATAACTCTCCCTGTTGTGAATGTATTCTCAGTGTCTACACTCTTTACAAAATATTATCATAAGAAATCAAGTCCCTCCCAGGCTACGGAAGAACCTACAGCCCTTGAAGGGACACAGAAAACAACAAAAAAAGGTACTGTAAATACTGAGGATTGGCTTCAGTTATCTGTAGGAGTTGATTATCCTGTGTAACTTATGTAAAACTGAACAGATTTAGCATATTTTAATAACTGAAAAATGCTAATGTATCTATCTCATCAGTAGAAATAACAGCCTAAAATGTACAAATGTACCTAAAGCTCCCTTTGGCTCTCATTGAATAACAAGAACTAGAGGAAAGCCTAGGCACATGTTGGATGAGCCAGTGTGGCTTCACATGATGTAGGCAGGACGAGGTGAGCCACTCTCGGCACTGCTTGCCCCCATGTGTGCGTGATCCATGTGGATTAGATCTGAAGACTCTCCAGAGTAGAGGTGATATAATAAAAATCCTTCTTGGTCAGGTTGAGTGGGAGAAGGTCCTAGCAGTGGTCATGTTACACTCTGTGTTTGGGAGAATGAAAGAGTGGGAAATAAATCATAAGGATAAGGAAAATGGAAAATTTCTCTGATTTTCCTCTTTCAGAGGCATAAGGATAAGCAGTAGCTGTCTATTGAAATGATACCTAAATTATTTTCCACCCCCTTTAACAAAATACTTTGAGAAAAACATCCTAGGGATGAAAGGTTTATTTTGCCCCTTAGCTTGAGAATGCTGAGCATCTATAAAGAGAGAGAAGCCCAAAGTGGTGTCACATTATAGCCACGGGTCAATGCTTAGACCTGTTTCAAGGGCACCCAGAGAATGGCAGAAAGACTTGTGAGTTTGGCCTGGGAAATAAAGGTCAATTGTGTGATTTTTTAGCTCATTTGCAATCTCTTCTCCTCACCCTGCACTGACTGGCATGTAACATGACTAAGGCAATGGAGATTAGAGAGCAGGCCCTGTCTTACAACCACTGATCTAGTGGGTGAGGAAGAACCTTGACTTTGGCCCAGCTTTGGGCATTTTTTTCATGCATTCTGAGATCAATCTATAAGATGCAGAGGGTGGACTTGATAGTTCCCATGAACTAGTATTCATGTGCTAGGGCTTAGGAACATGATTTCAGCCCTCCTAGAACCTATCTGGACAATGCCTGCCTATCCTCTATGCATTAGTGTACTTGTATATTTCACTCTTAGAATAAGAAGTCCATTTCCTCCAAACATCTTCAGTAAGTACAAGAGGTATATCTGGTTCTCCTGCATTCTCATTGTGTACTGCAAGCTTTGGCGATCTGTGTAATTTGAATAGATTCTGTCTTCACTGTAACCTCAGGGTCTCCTGCTTCTAAGTAGTATGCTCCATAAAAACCCAGGCCTCTCCTCCAGCCCACACTCTTCACTCTCCTAACACCTTATAAGCTCTTTCCCTTGTTCTTCTCCAATATCTTCCTCCTGATCAGTACCACCTTGACTCTGAGCTCTGTGCCTTGCAATACATGGGATCTTTGGTTTCCTTAGCATCTTGAGAAGAGAAGAGAAGAGAAGAGAAGAGAAGAGAAGAGAAGAGAAGAGAAGAGAGAGAAGAGAGGAGAGGAGAGGAGGGGAGGGGAGAGGAGGGGAGAGGAGGGGAGAGGAGAGGAGAGAAGAGAAGAGAAGAGAAGAGAAGAGAAGAGAAGAGAAGAGAAGAGAAGAGAAGAGAAGAGAAGAGAAGAGAAGAGAAGAGAAGAGAAGAGAAGAGGAGAAAAGAGAAGAGAAGAGAAGAGAAAAGAGAAGAGAAGAGAAGAGAAAAGAGAAGAGAAGAGAATGGCATGGTGTAGTGGAACACACTTTTCATCCCAGCACTTGGGTGGTAGAGGCAGGTTTATTTCTGAGTTCAAGGTCAGTCTGGTCTATAGACCAAATTCCAGGACAGCTACACAGAGAAATCCTTTCTTGAAAAACCAATAAGAAAAGAGAAGAAAAACAAAAACTAATCCAAAGGACTCAAAAGTAAACTGGATTTCCTAGAAATACTATAGCATCCAGAAACATGTTTATTATAAATAAAATGGATAATGATTCATTTTATAATTCCATAAAATGCACATAATATGTTAAAAATCAAAATATTTTACTATTTAAAACACCCTGGATATGTGGTGTTTGACATTAGAAATATATGACACCATCATTCTGTATGCAGATAATGTCTTGAAAGAAGAACCTTTGATATGAAAGCTATGGGACCTGAGTCTGATTCAGTAAGACACACATAGAAAGACCAGACATATAGGTCTGTGCTTATAACCATAGCACTATCTGTGGTAGGGACACGAGCACATCTCTGCCAGCCTAACTTGAGCTTCAGTGAGAGACCCTGCTGAAGGAAAGAAATCAGAGAAGCTAACAACACAGCAGACTAGTGGATACTCTCTTGTGGCCTCCAGGAAAATGGGCACAGGCAGGTACCCACCAAAGGCATGGATATACCACAAGCTGAGGATACTTCCATGCCCAGGTACACAAGGACTCACAGACACTGGACCTTAAACATATTTTAGCATTATTTTTATTTTATGTATAAATCATTTGCCTACCTATGTTTATGTGTATGCACCTTGTGAGTGCCTCGTGCAGCCAGAGGTCAGAGGACAGGTCAGATCTTCTAGAACTAAAGTTGTAGATGAACATGAGCCACCATCTAGATTCTGGGAATCAAACCAGCTAACCTGCAAAAGCAACAATTGTTCTTAACCTCTGAGCCATTTCTCCAGCTCCTGGCACTTGGTTGTTTGTATGGCAACACATGGCTTCTGAGCTACTCTATTCCCTGTATAGAGTAACTTAAAAGTATACACTCTTGTATGAACATTTGTGTGTACATTTAAACTTATAATTTTTGATTTAGCCTTTTCATACATTTTTGGTGCTATCCCACCTCTGTCCTACCCAACTATCCCTCTCCCACTCAGATCTCCCTCTCCATTATACCTCCATATCACCTGCCCCCTTGAATATCTTTCACCAATTAATTCTCCCTTTCTATGCTCCTAGACTTTGCACACACAAATGTTAAGTTTCACACTAAAATAGGATGGGTGTTATGACAATGTCCTTTTAAAACTACCATTTTAAATATTGGAGTTTTATTAGCACATTTCTGCATATGGCCATATTTCCATATTTCAAATATATCTTATGGTTTCTGGTAACAAGACATTGCTATAAAATGAATGGCTTTGTCTAGTTTGAAATTATTGTTTGAAATCTTACTTTTATAGTGACTTTCTGAATGAATTGTTTAGAGTCATTATTCTCTTTCATGAAGTGTGTCCAGGGTTTTTTGTGTAGTAGTGAGTTAATGACTGGAATAAGATTTAACTGTATAGAACCAACGGGTATTCTAGTCTTTGTTCCAGAACTCTAGTGCTCTGTTGGGGGGGAGGTAGCTTCAATACAACAGAGAGTAAAGAATTCTAAGCTCTACGTTCCTATCAGAACAGAGCTTCAATATCAATGGAAAGACATAAAGCGTCATGTCTTGNTGTGTGTGTGTGTGTGTGTGTGTGTGTGTAGGGTTTGTGTGTGTATATACATTGTCCTCCACGAGTGTGGGTTTTAGATTGTCAAAATAATGTGGAAAGCATGTAGATCATCTCCACAATATTCATTTCATTGTGATTCCATTCTACAAAATGTTTGCCACTGAGGAATCCACCACAAAAACATGGAGAGTCCATGCTTTCAGCAGCAGATTACTTGGGAAAATTCTTTTCTTGTACAAGGACAGAAATTATGTAGATTTATTGGTCCACTCTAAAAATAATGTCTGCTCCAGAGAAAAGCTATGCAGTAAGCCCACCTCGGTCCTGCTCCAACACAATTTCTAAGGTAGTCCTTTCCCTGATATGACTGTCCCTTTGTAGTCCATTCACTGAGCTGAGGAGTGGAGCATGACACCACTGAAAGGTTAAATGCCATGTAGTTCATTGTACCTGAGTAATCACCTTCTGGGTTGCTGTGAGCCTCACTTGGCTTCCAGCTATCTGGGTAGAGGAGAGACATTATCATAGTCTTTCTTTTCTTATGGTCACCGCTGCTACTCTATAAGCCATATTCCATTGGTACCCTGGATTATCTGATCCTTGAGAGATTATCCTTGAGAGTTCATACTAGATGCAACCTAGCATAAGTTTAAACTGATATTTCTTGGTCTTAGAAGACCAACTCTTTGGTCTTCAAGTGATTGATACTAGTAAGAGACTTGAAACATTGGAAGACTTTCTTGCTATCATCTTTTGCTATCAGCATAGTTCAAGTGTTCCATTTTCTTTCTCTTCCTAGCTCCACATTGACTCAGTGCTTTCACTGAGGATGCTCCAGTAGCCACCCAATCTAGCCTTTAGAGCACAGACATCCTGTTGTATAAGTTAAGCAGTGCTCTAAGGAAGCCATGGCCCACAGCCACCAGCAGTTAACAGTTACTCTGTCTTCCTAGGCCCTCAGGATAATGAAATTAAGGAAGTCTTTTGTAGAAAAGAAGAGTTCGAATATCATGATGAGGTAAGGTGACTTTTCTCTGTCTGAAACAGAAATGTTGGTGTCTGAATTTTCTATTTCATTTGAGTTTGGCTCTCAAAATATGGTAGCATTGTTATACATACTATGCTCTGTTTTCTGGAATGATAGAATAGTCCCTTACCAATAAAAGCCCTATGGGGAAAGAGCTTTTGTGATTGGCACAGTCAGGTCCAGGATGGATGCTAGCATCCATCCCTCTTGAAAACGATGTTCTTCCTTGAATTAACTACTTTGCAGTTGATGACTGAACGGGAGTTAAAGATGCATCATTCACAAAACGATCGTGGGTTTGTCACAGATATATCTTATCTCTTTTGCCATCTATTAATGTTGGCAGTACCATGCATTTACAGTTCCAAGGAAGAGAAATAAAGGCACGTGCCTACAAGTCACATGGAGTTGCCCTCATAATGTCTGTTTTTCTGTAATTTCAGGGGACCTGGGAAGAATATCAAAGTTGTAAGTATTATTTAACTCCTTGCTGAGAAATAAAATGTAACTGCTAAGATAGTTCTGGCATCTCTTACTGGCTTCTCTTTGACGGGCCAACCAACTTGTTCTTTCTGGAAGCAAGTCAACATGTTGGTTTTGGGTTTTTGTTTTGTTTTATTTTATTTTTTAAGGTTCATCTAGATATACTTGATAGTCAAGTTTCTGCATAGGTTTCTGTGAGACTGTGTATACAGAAAATACTGGAGGTTGTGTGCTTCAGTGGTTTTGATTTTGAGTGTATATGATTCTGTGTGGTGTTATAGTTTATGGAAGAATTAGTTCACACTTTAATTGAAACTTATAGTTTATTATCTCATTGGTCTCCTTGGTATTTGTGCCTGCATATTGTTATCATCCTTGCTTCAGAAAACAACATAAGAATTCCTGGCTCTCAAAACTCTATACAGAGTGAAAGTGAAAACATGAGTCTATTCATGCTGTGCAATGCTCTCACTTCCTTGGTTGAGCCTTAAATTCATTTAAGGACATCTGAAGACAGTACATCAGGGCTGAGAGTGCAGCATGTAGTTCAGAGGTGCTGCCCATCCATGAAGAGTTGTGTCTGTTGTCCAGTTAACTGCACATGTAAACTAAGATGTTGGCACAGATGCTTGAAAGCATTCATGTGAAAAGTCCAAAGACGCCCTGCTGTGTCTGGTCTTTTTACACAGTCGTTTGAAGTTAAAAGCAATCATGAAGGACCCTAAGGTGGCTACATCAGTAGGTTTTGGACCTGTTTTAGAAGCTGACTTGAAACATAAAAATAAAATTATGAAGTACTATAGTACACTTGATAATAGCACTGTGAGAAATAAGATTTTCCAAACTTGCTGGCAGATCACCAAGGAAAGATTTAGTTGAACAGTCCTGTGCAATTCTGAAAAACACCTGTGAGTGGCACAAATCTAGTGGTAACAATTTCACATCTGAGCTTTAAAACTTTTTTTTGAATTAATTCATGTCCTTTTTCTTTTTCTCTTTTTGACCATCCCCATACCCCCTACCTTGTTCTCTCTCAAATTCATGTCTTCTGAACACCATTCATGTGCGTGTGTGTGTGTGTGTGTGTGTGTGTGTGTGTGTNATGATTTTGTTCTGGTTTGCCCCCTATTTGAACATCCTTCTACACTGGACAATGGACTCAAAGCAGTCCAAGCTATCTCCATATACTTAGATGCAATGTTCCCTGAGTCTTTTCTAATCGCTAGTTATTCACAACCTGACAGGTACTCTGTTTGATCCTAGATTTTCCACATGGTGTCCCTGTGCCAGAATCCAGACATACCGTAAGAATGCCTTTGTTTGTTTGTCTTCTATAGAAATGCAGGTCTAATTGTATTCCAATTGTGTTGCTTTTTGAAAATTGATTTTCTCTGTGGAATTCAGAGAATTGTTTGTTTGTTTGTTTTACCAGTGGATGTACAGCTCTCTGGTGTTTTTGACATCACCATATTTATTAAAATTGAACCATAAAGGCGGTACCCTGAAAAATAACTTTTCCTGCTCTATTTAGGATTATGTGCCTACAATATAAATGGGCTGAAAAGTTCACTGTTGGAAAGACTCTTTCCATCTTTACCTATGTTATTTGCAGCACCATACAGTATATAGCTATTGTTCTTTAAACCATCCAGAGAAAGCCAGGCCATTGTGACCTATATGATATGAGCCAATCTTGACAATACTTTCTTTTTTATAATTGCAGATGTCTTCCACCATGATAGACAGTTGTAAGTATCTGAAATCCCTCCCTTGTTCAGGAAATATCTTAGTGTTTCATTTATGAGAAACCTCACTCCAGGTCCCTGTTGGGAAGAAGGGCTATAGGTTAAATGAGAGATATTGGCTCTGCCATAGACTCTCCATGGAAAATCCCAAGAACAACTGGGGTTCATTTCATGCAAGCCAGTGTGACTTCATGTGGCACACTCTGTGCTCATTTTCTTGCAGATATAGCCCAGGTGGGAGACAGCGACATAGAGCAACAACAAAAAGATCTTGATAGTAGAGAGAATTTCCCTGGTAAGTAACAGAATGCCCTGTGGGGATCAACAGGAAAGAGGCTCCTGAAGCAGTCCTTTATCCATTCTGCTTGCCAGGCTGAGGCAGTGGGAAGGGCATCAGTGAGATGTAGGTTTGGTTGATGAGGCAGGGGAGTTGGGCGGATGGCTTTTTCAGCAAGAGCACTGACTGCTCTACCAGAGGACTGAGATTCTAATCTCAGCACCCCACCTTGCTTCCTATATCCATCTTTAACACCAGTTGCAGAATATCTGATGCCCTCCTCTGGTCTTGATTTGCAATGCATGCATATGGTACATAGGCACTCATATGCAGGCAATACAGATGAAATAAACTTAAAAATAAAAGCATTCGCCCTGCCTCTGACGATCCCAAAGCTCCAAGGCTTTGATTGTAATTAGGAGATCTCCTTGTGCACTGCTTGTTTGACGTCTGGCATTCACTTCTGATTGCTGATTTGTGACAGAACTATCAGTGGAGTATAACTCTCTAGAGTCACTGACATGAACCTGAATACAAAGGTCATGAAGTGCCGGCCCAATAATGCAGAAGAATGAAATCCTCTTCCAGCTGGTCCTGCAGGGTTTATCACAGCACCTCTATGGTCCTCTCTTGCCTGTTAAGTCTCTCTATAAAGGGCACTCTATGGGTGGATGGCACAGTGAGTGGGCTGGTCTTACTGCAGCACCCTCTGTAACATGAGGACTCAAGGAGCCAGTGGAAAGCTGAAGCTAATCTGGTGTGAACCAATGTGGCTGTATCTTCTGCAGGCAGAAGTGAGTGAGCCACTCTGTTTATTTCATTGCAGATGTCCGTGAGCATCAGCCATGGGAGAAAAAAGAAAAACTCAAGGTTGATCCTGGTAGGTAACTGCATTCTCAGTCTATACTGTCATATGGGGAAGGTGTCAGAAGGGGAAAAGGATAGAGGGAAGGATATATGTGAGCTCATTACCAGCCTATGCTCTTCACACTAAACTGACCTGTAGGGTGAATGGGTCAAAGAACATGTTGACACCTCTATTGGAAACTCTGGCCTAGTAGAACTCTGGTCCAGCTATGAGCTCCTTTTCAGACATTCCTAGTTCAGAGTGTGCATGTATGTTCCCAGGATTTAAAAGGCATGGCCACTTGTATTTTCTTTGCAGTATCCTTTCTAGCTTTATCCTCCTACCTGTGTCTGAACCTCATTATCCTGCCTTGTCTCATCAGATCTCCTTGCTTTATCTTCATGTGTGTCACATCTTTCCTCTGAGCTCTCTGGGACGTTTGTGTACTTCATGCTTAGTATATTTCTCACCTGTCTTCTCTTGTCTAGAGTATGAATCAATGGAGAGTATATTCTCCAAAGTCTTCTGTGAAACCCCTGCAGTGGGGTCAGGTTTTCCTTTATTGAGAAGTATGTATGTATGTTTGACTGTCTGTCTGACTGCCCTGTATTATACTTTGGATGCAATGATTCTGCCTTGTGTAAACTCAAGGAGTCTTATTTCTGGTCAATGTATCCACAGACATCCAGGAGCCCACCTCATAGACCACATACCTGACCTCTCTGATTCTGTCTCTTATCCACAGCCTTTCCCAGCCTCTTCCCTATTTCCTGAGTAAAATGGTGACTCTGTACTTTGTGCCTAGTAATCCAGAAAACTCTTCTACCTTGTTACTGATTCTGCTAACTGGGTTGCATTGGCCACCTGATGTGACCTAACCATCTAATATGTGGTTCACTGCATTCCCTCCCATTTTGTGCCTAAGTTATTCAGTTGTACTCTTCCCTTGAAATTTGGCCTCACTTGAATCCCATAAAAAGTTAATAGGACAGCCAAGAAACCAAATGGGAAGTATATACAATGGGACATTGCTTAGGAACCTGTCCAGTAAGACAGTTAAATCTTACAGGATCATCTGGTTCCCCTTGTGGAACAGTGGGGAAGGGTTGTATTTGCACCACTGGGGAAAGCAGGGGAACTGAACAGAGGTTGCTGAGCACAGCACAGTCAACAAGCAAAGCTTTGTTTCTTATGTAAGA
Source organism: Mus minutoides (assembly GCA_902729485.2). Lineage (NCBI taxonomy): Eukaryota > Metazoa > Chordata > Mammalia > Rodentia > Muridae > Mus > Mus minutoides. The sequence continues at coordinate 37,007 of LR751930.1, forward strand.
GGAGACCAAAAGGGAACATCCAAAAGTTGCAACCAACAAAATAATAACCTATAGAATTTTTTCCCCAGACAATGTTGATATAAGAAAGGTAGGGTATGTGTTTGAAGTCACTGACCTAGTATGGTCAACTTGATCCTTGCAAGATATACCCAATAGGGTCCCAGAGCTTTGTACCACAACTCATTTATTATTTTGAACCTCTTTCTGCTCTATTCCCAGCAATAAATGTTATCTACTTACGACCACCCACATCTTCTTCTGATGAAGAGTCTATTAATATAAAACAGAAGAAGAGGAGCAAAAAGTGAACGTGCTTTTATTAAAAGTGTATTGAAGTGTATTTCTTCTTGAGTATTTGAGAAACGAAGGTCGTTACGTCTCATCACCCGCTTAGGAGTTGAACACTATATAGAAAAGCCAGTTGGCCGAGTTGGCGAGGTCCTTGATTGTGAGGGTGGATACGTAAGTTTCCTGGATGTAGCCAAGAGTTCCCTCATACACAGATACTCTCCTGGGACTTTCCATTGAGCTTTCAGCCCTTTCTTCTCTGCTGTCTACACATAATCATAGGAAGATGGAATCCAGTACGCTAGTGCTTTTCCAGTATTTCTATGATAATGTGTCCCCTCTTTATTGTGATGGTTTGTATATGCTTGGCCGCCGGGGGAGTGGAACTATTAGAAGGTGTGGCCAGGTTCAATGGAATAGAATTGAAAACCCAGAAATAATACCACACAATTATGGACACTTGATTTTGACAAAGAAGCCAAAAATATACAATGGAAAAAAAAAAGAAAGCATCTTCAATAAATGGTGCTGGTTTAACTGTCTTTCTTTCTTTCTTTCTTTCTTCCTTTCTTTCTTTCTTTCTTTCTTTCTTCCTCTTTCTTTCTGTCTGTCTATCTGTCTGTCTGTCTGTAGAAAAATGTATATAGACCCATATTAGTCACCTTGCACAAAGCTCAAGTCTAAGTGGATCAAGGACCTCAACATAAAACCAGATATACTGTATCTAATACAAGAGAAAGTGGGAAAGAGCCTTGAACTCTTGGAATAGGGGGAAATTTCCTAAACACAACTCCAATGGCTCATGCTCTAAGATTAAGAATTGATAAAGGGCAAGATGACCCCTGTTATTGAATTAGGGAAGACTGAAAGAAGCTGAAGTGAAGGACGATCCTGTAGGAGGATGAGCAGTCTTAATTAATCTGGACTTCTGAGATCTCTCAAACACTAGACCACCAAACAGACAGCATACACCAGCTGATATGAGGCCACCAACACATACATACAGTAGAGGACTTCCAGGTCTGTGTTTATTCAGAAATGATGTGCCTAACCTTCAAGAGGCTGGAGATCCCAAGGAGTTTAGAGGTCAGGTGGAGTGGGGGTGGAGTGGGGACATCCACATGGAGGCACGGGGGTGGGGTGGGGAGCAAGTATGGGATGTGGAAAAGTTGGAGGGTGGATGGGGAATAAAATATGGAGTGTAAAAAAATTAAAAAAAAAAAACAAAAAAAACAACAAGTGTCCCACACTTGGGTGTTAGGCGTGGCAGAGGAAGGAGGGTCTCAGTGTTCTGGGAAATACAGCCTCTAAATAACAGAGCCAGAAGCACAGCACACTCAACCTTGCCACTGTTAACTAGTATATATTTTAAAGAGAAAATGCACAGAAACTTCACACTTCACACTCTGTCCTTAATGACTTTTCCCATTCCCTTTGTCCCCCAAGCACAAATTGTAAGATGACTACTCCTAGTGCGGTCTCTCAATGGACCTGACTGGGAATGCCTTTATCTAATTCACATTTCATCCTCATTCTTGAGAAGTTTCACATCTGTGTCACCCATGTCTGGAAAAAACTGGCTGACATGCAGCTCATTCATTCATGCCTACGGTGGCACAAGCCACAAATCCTCATGCAAGATAAGTCTCAGCTTTCCTCTGGCTTGCCATAAGTTAAAGAAAAGCAAAGATGACTGCATCTTTCAATTCCGTGTTTGTAATTCTACTTATGAACTATATAAATTAACATTATTCACATATTAAAAACATCAGCAAAACTTTTATATAGATTTGAATGCAATTAGTGAATTCCCACAGTACCTTCTGTTGTAACGGGTGCTGTTCCTTTGGAGGTGCCAGGGAGGACTTGAGGACTTTTTAGTTTCAGGGAGGCCACAACTTGCTTTCAAGTAAATTTCTTTAAGATAGCAGAAACTGGGAATACATTCATAAGAAGAGTTACGTCAGCTTCATGGCAAAGAAACAGAGGAAACTGAGAATAGTTGAGTGTACATTTGATCTTATTTCTCTTTAGTTAAGTCACGGTAATTAGAATGGCGCTGCAGGAAGATCACTGAATTTAGTGTACAATTTATTGTATATCACACGAGTATATAGATAAAGTCTACTATGTACCACATGATGTTGTAGGTAAAGTCTAAATTGATTCAGGTGCAACAACAGAGAAAGAGGCAAACCTGATAAAGGGATGTTGGTATAGTGCTGGATAGGCAGCTTTCAATTCCCATTTAGAGCATACAATACAGAGATATACATTCCTGCAAACCCTCTGTGATCACATCATTATGCCAGTGAATTCAAAGTTTCATAATGACCTACAGAAACCTTTCTGGTGTACAAGATAAGCATATAGTACTAAATCACAGTGAAAAGCACACAATTGCACACGTGCTCTGTGGTGTTGTGGAATGTGAGGATAGTCCTACTAGACAGCAATGATGAATCCTGAGCTGGAATATGACATATGACAAATGATAGTACCAGTGGCTGTTTGCAGGAAGTGACTGTGATATCGACAGTGCCAGTGGCTGTTTGCTTTTCATTTTTTTGCCTATCCAGAAAGTTTGACAGCTTGTGAAGGATATATTACTGTGAGTTTGAAAGGTAAGGAGAATACATTTCCTCTGGTTTTTCAATCCCTGTGTACTGTATTAGTTTTAGCCATGATGCCCTGACCATATGCCCTGACAGAAATAACCAAAGAAATACATGCACTGCTTTTGATTTCTGACTCAATATATGAATTTCCGAGTTGTAGAAGGGCTCTGAACCAGCAAATAGAATAGATCCTTTATCCAGTGTCTTCATCCTGCCAGGTTCCTCTCAGCCAGTGACCATCAAATACCCACAGCAAGAGGTAATTTATGCTTGCATGTCTTCTGTGATGACTCAGACTGCAAGTCATTCTAAATCAAGTTGTCACGTGAAGTTTGGACAAAGAAAGTTGGTCAAACTTGTATAAACCCTCAACATGAATTGATGTGAGATGTCTATGTGGCTGCACAAGGAATGAGTGTCCATTGGGTCTGCTTATTGTTTCTCATCAAATTTTTTAATAAAATATTTTCTTAATTGAGAACTCCATAAAATGTATTTTGATCCTATTTATTCCCACCCAACACTCCAACTCCTCCTAGTTCCATTTCTATCTCTCCACTCCTTACCAACTTCAAATCCTTTTCATTTTATTTTAATAACCTACCAAGTTCAGTTAGTGCTAATCATATATTCATTGGCATGTGTCTATCCAGGACATTTTATATATATAAGGTATATATATATATAAATATATATATATATATATGAGATAGAGTGAAATTTATATAGTATATTTTGTTCATATATATATAGTATAATTTATATAGTATATTTTATATATAGTGTAATTTATGTTCTCTCTCAATTCTGAATTGTGTTCACTATGATGTTATACAATTGACATCCTATGACAATTCTCAGTTAAAAAGATATGGATATGCAAGTATATATTACTTTGTGGTATCTGTTAAATGATAGAAGAGCCAGCTACATATGAATAAATCTAGGTAGAAAGATGTTTCAGCTGGTTTACTCATACACAAGTGTATATATACACACATACATACACAAACAACACACACACAAACTTATACAAACTAGCCCTCAAGGAAAAACGCATATACTACAGAATTGGGCTGAATAGAAACTTCCTTTCAACTAGCCAAGCTTGGACCCATCCTCATTTAGGACTGACACAAACAGCAGCCTGGTGCATTGGTAATATAATAGGTGGTGTGTGTTCACATCACTTTGTAGGTGACATCCTCACTGCCCATCTGTATGGCCTTTCTTAGTTCCTGCTTAGATATGGGTACTGACTCCAGGGCAGTGAGAATTCACCATACCTGGTCATGCCTCCCTCACCCTTCTGACCTTCTCTATTTTTTAAATTTTTTTCGGGAAAGGTCTCTATTCTAGTCTAGCATGTAATTCACTCTACAGAAAAAAATAAACTTGAACTTATGTTTCTCCTTCCTGCACTTCTCTAGGATAAGTATTAATAGAATTGAGCCATCTTGGGCACATTTTATGCAGAAGTAGGTTACAAACTGTGGGCCCTGACATGTTAAATATGTACTGAGACAACTGGGCTGAAGGTTCAGTCCATTAGTACAATAGCTCCCTTTAATCAAACTATGGCATACCAAAGTATTGAAACTGTAGTTGCATTATGCAGAAAATTATTGAAATAATATTGAGTTGTCCCCTGCCATCTTCCTTCTGAGCCCACCGGAGGCTGCTAAGGCCTCCAGAGTGCTCTCCACACTGTAGGACCTCAGGCTCGCCTCTGGGTCGCTGGTTTGTGGAACTCAGCATCAACTTCAAGAATCACGGAGGGTCTTGTGCGGGCAGGAACAGGGACAGAGGAGACCTGCCGGACCAGAGACTGGGATCTGTTCCAGCCGGGGCTACCCCCCGCCTGGATCTGTTCCAGCCGGGGCTACCCCCCCCCATCTTTTTTCTGGGCCCAGCAGAGGCTGCTAGGTCCTCCGGAGTGCTCTCCACACAGCAGGACCTCAGGATCACGGGACCCCTACCACACCTAGGACTTCCTGAACATTTGAGAGCACTTGGGCCATAGAAGCAACATAGCTTCTTGGTCAGGGTCCCTTCGGGCCTTTAGCCTCAGCCAGGAGGTGGAGCTGAGACCCAGACCCCTAGGCACATTCCTTGTCAGAGGGGAGTCATCCTTCTGGGAGGGTTCTAACCCCAGAACTCAGGAGGTGGATCAGAGCTCCAGACTGCTGGACACCTACCCTGCAAGAGAAGAGCTTGCCTGCAGAGAGTGCTCTGACCACTGGAACTCAGGTGAGAGTTGGACTCCCAGGAGTGCTGACAGAGGCTAACAGAATCACATGAGGATCAAACTCCAACCAGAGACAGCTTGAACATTAACACCAGGGACTTCCAGATGGCGAAAGGCAAATGTAAGAATCTTACTAACAGAAACCAAGAACACTGGGCATCATCAGAACCCAGGACGTCCACCACAACGAGTACTGGATACCCCAACGCGGATTTTAAATCATATCTCATGATGGTAGTAGAAGATTTTAAGGGCATTAATAACTCACTTAAAGAAATACAGGAGAACACTGTTAAACAGGTAGAAGCCCTTAAAGAGGAAGTACAAATATCCCTCAAGAAATTACATGAGAATACTGCTAAACAAGGAGAAGCCCTTAAAGAGGAAATACAAAAATCCCTCAAGGAATCACAGGAGAACACTGCTACACAAGTAGAAGCCCTTAAAGAGCTACAGGTAAACACTGCTACTTTTTTTTTTTTTTTTTTTTGGTTTTTCGAGACAGGGTTCCTCTATATAGCCCTGGCTGTCCTGGAACTCACTTTGTAGACCAGGCTGGCCTCGAACTCAGAAATCCGCCTGCCTCTGCCTCCCGAGTGCTGGGATTAAAGGCGTGCACCACCACGCCCGGCTTGGTAAACACTGCTGAACAGGTAGAAGAAACACAAAAATCCCTTAATGAATTACAGGAAAACACAACCAAACAGGCGAGGGAATTGAACAAAACCATCCAAGATTGGAAAATGGGAGTAGAAACAATGAAGAAAACCCAAAGAGAGACAACTCTGGAGATAGAAATCCTAGGAAAGAAATCAGGAAACATGGGCGCAACAATCAAAGAAAATGCAAAATGCAAAAAGATCCTAACTCAAAACATCCAGAAAATCCAGGACACAATGAGAAGACCAAACCTACATATAATAGGAGTAGATGAAAGAAGATTCTCAACTTAAAGGGCCAGCAAATATCTTCGACAAAGTTATAGAAGAAAACTTCCCATACCTAAAGAAAGAGATGCCCATTAACATACAAGAAGCCTGCAGAACTCCAAATAGACTGGACCAGAAAAGAAATTCCTCCCGACATATAATACTCAGAACAACAAATGCACTAAATAAAGACAATATTAAAAGAATAAGGGTAAAAGGTCAAGTAACATATAAAGGCAGGCCTATTAGAATTACTGCAGACTTCTCACCAGAGACTATGAAAGCCAGAAGATCCTAGACAGATATTATACAGACACTAAGAGAATACAAATGCCAGCCCAGGCTACTATACCCAGCAAAACTCTCAATTACCATAGATGGAGAAACCAAAGTATTCCATGACAAAACCAATTTCACACAATAGGAAAACACCAACACAAAGATGGAAACTACGCCCTAGAAAAAACAAGAAAGTAATCCGTTAACAAAACTAAAAGAACACAACCACAAGAACAAACCCCCAACTTTAACAACAAAAATGACAGGAAGCAATACTTACTTTTCTTTGATTTCTCTGAACATCAATGGGCTCAATTCCCCAATAAAAAGACATAGACTAACAGACTGGCTACACAAACAGGGTGCAACATTTTGCTGCTTACAGGAAACACACCTCAGGGACAAAGACAAATACTACTCAGAGTAAAAGGCGGGAAAACAATTTTCCAAGCAAATGGTCTGAAGAAACAAGCTGGAGTAGCCTTTCTAATATCAAATAAAATTGACTTTCAACCCAAAGTTATCAAAAAAGTCAAGGACAGGCACTTCATACACATCAAAGGTAAAATCTACAAATATGAACTCTCAATTATAAATATCTATGCTCCAAATGAAAGGGCAACCACATTCATTAAAGAAACTTTAGTAAAGCTCAAAGCACACATTGCATCTCACACAATAATAGTGGGAGACTTCAACACCCCACTCTCACAGATGTCCAGATCCTGGAAACTGAAACTAAACAGAGACACATGAACACTAACAGAAGATATGAAAGAAATGGATTTAACAGATACCTACAGAACATTTTATCCTAAAACAAAAGGATATGCCTTCTTCTCAGCACCTCATGGTACCTCCAACAAAATGGACCATATAATTGGCCATAAAACAGGCCTCAACAGATACAAAAATATTGACATTATCCCATGCATCCTATCAGATCACCATGGATTAAGGCTGATCCTCAATAACAGCATAAATAATAGAAAGCCAATATTCACATGGAAACTGAACAACACTCTACTCAATGATACCTTGGTCAAGGAAGAAATAAAGAAATTAAAGACTTTTTAGAGTTTAATGAAAATGAAGCCACAACATACCCAAACTTATGGGACACAATGAAAGCAGTCCTAAGAGAAAAACTCATAGCCCTGAGTGCCTCCAAAAAGAAACTAGAGAGAGCATACACTAGCAGTCTGACAGCACACCTAGAAGCTCTAGAACTAAAGGAAGCAAATTCATCCAAGAGAAGTAGATGGCAGGAAATAATCAAACTCAGGGCTGAAATCAACCAAGTGGAAACAAAAAAACCTATTCAAAGAATCAACCAAACCAGGAGCTGGTTCTTTGAGAAAATCAACAAGATAGATAAACCCTTAGCCAGACTCACTAGAGGGCACAGGGACAGTATCTTAATTAACAAAAATCAGAAATGAAAAAGGAGACATAACAACAGAACCTGAGGAAATCCAAAACATCATCGGATCCTACAACAAAAGGCTATACTCAACAAAGCTAGAAAACCTGGAGGAAATGGACAATTTCCTAGACAGATACCAGGTACCAAAGTTAAACCAGGATCAGATTAACGATCTAAACAGGCCCATTTCCCCTAAAGAAATAGAAGCAGTCATCAATAGTCTCCCAACCAAAAAAAGCCCAGGACCAGATGGGTTTAATGCAGAGTTCTATCAGACCTTCAAAGAAGACCTAATTCCACCTCTCCTCAAACTATTCCACAAAATAGAGACAGAAGGTACTCTCTCTACCCAATTCATTCTATGAAGCCACAATTACTCTGATACCTAAACCACACAAAGATCCAACAAAGAAAGGGAACTTCAGACCAATTTCCCTCATGAATATTGATGTAAAAATACTCAATAAAATCCTCACAAACTGCATCCAAGAACACATCAAAACGATCATCCATCATGACCAAGTAGGCTTCATCCCAGGGATGCAGGGATGGTTTAATATATGGAAATCCGTTAATGTAATCCACTATATAAACAAACTCAAAGACAAAAATCACATGATCATCTCCTTAGATGCTGAGAAAGCATTTGACAAAATCCAACACCCCTTCATGACAAAAGTAATGGAAAGATTAGGGATTCAAGGCCCATACCTAAACATAATAAATGCAATATACAGCAAACCAGCAGCCAACATCAAACTAAATGGAGAGAAGCTGGAAGCAATCCCATTAAAATCAGGGACTAGACAAGGCTGCACACTTTCTCCCTACCTATTCAATATAGTACTTGAAGTACTAGCCTGAGCTATTTGACAACAAAAAGAGATCAAGGGGATACAAATTGGAAAGGAAGTCAAAATATCACTCTTTGCAGATGATATGGTGATATATAAGTGACCCTAAAAACTCCACCAGAGAACTCCTAAACCTGATAAACAGCTTCAGTGAAGTAGCTGGATATAAAATTAACTCAAACAAATCAATGGCCTTTCTCTATACAAAGGATAAATTGGCTGAGAAAGAAATTAGGGAAACACCACCCTTCACAATAGTCACAAACAATATAAAATATCTTGGTGTGACTCTAACTAAGGAAGTGAAAGATCTGTATGATAAGAACTTCAAATCTCTAAAGAAAGATATTGAAGAAGATCTCAGAAGATGCTCATGGATTGGCAGGATCAACATAGTAAAAATGGCTATCTTGCCTAAAGCAATCTATAGATTCAGTGCAATCCCCATCAAAATTCCAACTCAATTCTTCAATGATTTAAAAAGGGCAATTTGCAAGTTCATCTGGAATAACAAAAAACCTAGGATGGCAAAAACTTTTCTCAATAATAAAAGAACCTCTGGTGGAATCACCATGCCTGACCTCAAGCTGTACTACAGAGCAATTGTAATAAAAACTGCATTGTATTTGTACAGTAACAGACAGGTAAATCAATGGAATAGGATTGAAGACCCAGAAATGAATCCACCCACCTATGGTCACCTGATCTTTGACAAGGGAGCTAAAACTATCCAGTGGAAAAAGACAGCATTTTCAACAAATGGTGCTGGCACAACTGGCAGTTATCATGTAGAAGAATGGGAATTGATCCATTCTTATCTCCTTGTACTAAGGTAAAGTCTAAGTGGTTCAAGGAACTCCACATAAAACTCCACATATAGAGGAGAAAGTGGGGGAAAGCCTCAAAGATATGGGCACTGGGGAAAAATTCCTGAATAGAACAGCAATGACTTGTGCTGTAAGATCAAGAATTGACAAATGGGACCTCATAAAGTTGCAAAGCTTCTGTAAGGCAAAAAATACTGTCAATAAGACAAAAAGGCCACCAACAGATTGGGAAAGGATCTTTACCAGTCCTAAATCAGATAGGGGGCTAATATCCAATATATATAAAGAACTCAAGAAGGTAGACACTAGAAAATCAAATATCCCCATCCAAAAGTGGGGCACAGAGCTAAACAAAGAATTCTCAACTGAGGAATATCGAATGGCTGAGAAGCACCTGAACAAAATGTTCAACATCCTTCATTATCAGAGAAATGCAAATCAAAACAACCCTGAGATTCCACCTCACACCAGTCAGAATGGCTAAGATCAAAAATTCAGGAGGCAGAGGCAGGCGGATTTCTGAGTTCGAGGCCAGCACAAAGTGAGTTCCAGGACAGCCAGGGCTATACAGAGAAAGCCTGTCTTGAAAAAAAAAAAAAAATTTCAGGTGACAGCAGATGCTGGCATGGATGTGGAGAAAGAGGAACACTCCTCCATTGTTGGTGGGATTGCAAGCTTTTACAACCACTCTGGAAATCAGTCTGGCAGTTCCTCAGAAAATTGGACATAGTACAACCGGAGGATCCTGCAATACCTCTCCTGGGCATATATCCAGGAGATGCTCCAACTGGTAATAAGGACACATGCTCCACTATGTTCATAGCAGCCTTATTTATAATAGCCAGAAGCTAGAAAAAACCCAGATGTCCCTCAACAGAGGAATCGATACAGAAAATGTGGTAGGTACATTTACACAATGGAGTACTACTCAGCTATTAAAAACAATGAATTTATGAAATTCCTAGGCAAATGGATGGATCTGGAGGGTATCATCCTGAGTGAGGTAACCCAATCACAAACAAACTCACATAACATGTACTGATAAGTGGATATTAGCCCAGAAACCTAGATTACCCAAGATGCAATTTGCAAAACACATGGAACTCAAGAAGAATGAAGACCAAAGTGTGGACACTTCACCCCTTCTTACTTAATCCTCGTTTCGTGTGTAACTCCCTCAATATCTCTAGTTCACACCTCGACTCTGTTTTCCTACCAGGTTGGTCACTGACGACGTCGACCCCTAGGTAGGGTATTAGTCGGTGGTTTACGTCTGTGATAACGTAGGCGGTCGTTCTATAACGACTTTCCCGGGATTACATCGACAGAGCACACTTCGATATGGTCAGCCTGGCAATCACCGAAGTGGATGCTCAGTCAGCTATTAGATGGAACACAGGGTTCCCAAGGGAGGAGCTAGAGAAAGTACCCAAGGAGCTGAAGGGGTCTCCAACCCTATAGGTTGAAGAACAATTTAACTAACCAGTACCCCCAGAGCTTGTGTCTCTAGCTGCATATGGAGCAGAAGATGGCCTAGTGGGCCATCATTGGGAAGAAAGGCCCCTTGGTTATGCAAACTTTATATGCCCCAGTACAGGGGAACGCCAGGGCCAAGATGTGGGAGTGGGTGGGTAGGGGAGCAGGGGAGGGGATTGGGGAGGGTCTAGGGAACTTTCAGGATAGCATTTGAAATGTAAATGAAGAAAATATCTAATAAAAATTGGGAAAAAAAAAAGAAAAAAAGAAAATGCAGTATGTAGACGAGGAGTCACCAGACTGTAAGGGGAAACTAGAAGCCTGAGTGCTGAAATGGCAGATCCAGCAAGCACCAGCTAAGTGCTACCTCCCCTTTGCAAATAAACATGGGCAGGAGGGACTCAGCTCTTAGCTCTAACTGGGAACATTTACTCTGGCAAAGAAATAGGACACTCCCTGTCAAACTCTAGCCATTCAGAAGTTGCTGACTCCCAAGAGCTTTTGGGAAAACCAAGGAATTACCTGACCCAAAAGCAGGTAGCTCATTGGCTAGGAAGTAGTCTATGATTTTTAGTCATAAGCCTCCATCAGACTAACTAAGGGGCTCCAAGACCAAGACTAGCTGTGTTGGATCCTGGACATAGAAGGTAGAGCTGAGGCTGTAGCTCAGAGGTAGATTACTTGCTTAGCATGTACAAGCCCCTGGGTTCAAATTCCTATACTTTCCCTCAGCATCCCACAAAATACAAGGGCGGGGGAAGGACCTAAGTTTGACAACCAGCATCCACCTGGTGATTCACAGACACCTGTAACACCAGTTCTAGAGAATATTATGCACATATGTGGTCCAAAGACATTCATGCAAACAAACACTCCTCACACAATAAACTTTTTTTTAAAAAATTTTAAATAAAAATTTAAGAGGAAATTGTTTTTAAACAAAATCTCAATTGTTTGATTTTACAAATGAAGATCCAGGCTAGCCAGATGCTAGGGTGAAAACCTGCAAGCTTAGAGGGGCAGAGAAACCACCCAGATGACCTTCCTTCTTAGGTCATGTCCCAGACAACTTTCACTCTATCTCAGAAAATCTCCTTCAAACTAAATGTCCTTCCCTTCTACTTCCTACGTGTCTCTCCATTAAGTCCTCCTGACTCCTCCTTACTGTCTCTGTTTGTTTGTTTGTTTTCTTAAAAATCTAATGTTCATTTCCTGTCAACTAGTTGCTTATTCTACTTTCTTGACCTATGGTTGACTTTAAGGCAGTTCAAGGCAGCCTGGTTTACAGAGCAAATTCCAGGACAGCCAAGGCTACACAGAGAAATCCTGCCTTGAGAAAGAAAAGAAAAAAAAGGTAGGGTAGGGTAGGGGAGGATAGGGTAGGGTAGGGTAGGATAGGGGAGGGGAGGGGAGGGGAGGGGAGGGGAGAGGAGGGGAGGGGAGGGGAGGGGAAAGGAAGGATACAAAAGAAAGAAAAAGAAGGAAAAAGAAAAAAAAAGAAAGGAACAACTTTGGGGCTGGAGAGATGGCTCAGAGGTTAAGAGCACTGGCTGCTCTTCCATAGGGCCCTAGTTCAATTCCCAGCAACCACATGGCAGCTCACAACAGTCTCTTTAACTCCAGTTCCAGGGGATCCAACACCCTCACACAGACATACACGTAGGTAAAACAACAATGAACATAAAAAAATAAAAGGGTATCATTAAAAAAAAGAAAGAAGCCAGACTTAGTTTTTCCAAGAGAAGGTATCAGCCTGAAGATTTATTATCCACTGTGAGCCTCAAATTATTAGGTTTCTCCAGAGTAGGGTTTCTCAACCTGGGGGGTTGAGATTCCTTTGATGGTCAAACAATCCTTTCATAGGGGTTGCCTAAGATCATCAGAAAACACAGGTATTACATTATGATTCATAACTAGCAAATTACAGTTATAACATAGGAACAATAATTTTATGGTTGGGGGTTGTGATGATTTATATATTCTTGGACCAGGGAGTGGCACTATTTGGAGGTGTAGCCTTGTTGGAATATGTGTGACCTAGTTTGATTAGGTGTGTCACTGTGGGTGTGGGCTTAATACTCTTACCGTAGTTGCCTGGAAGTCAGTCTTTCACTATCAGCCTTTGGATGAAGAAATAGAACTCTCAGCTCTGTCTGTGCCATGCCTGCCTGGATACTGCCATGCTCTCACCTTGATGATAATGGACTGAACCTCTGAACCTGTAAGCCAGACCCAATTAAATGCTGTTTTTTATAAGACTTGCCTTGGTCATGGTATCTGTTCACAGCAGTAAAACCCTAAGACAGGGGTCATCACAACATGAGGAATTGTACTCAAGGGTCAGCAGCATTCTGAAAGTTGAGAACCACTACCACAAGAGACAGAACCTGTAGGAGATATAGATATAACATTTCACATTGAAAAGGAATGCTACATGCTACAATGTGGATGAACCTAGACAATGTAGAACCAGTCAAAGCAGCCAGACATCAAAGACCATCAGTTGTGTGATTCCACTATATGCAACATGAAGAACGAAAAAATATGTATACATAAAAAATATGTAAGAGTTGCCTAAAGTAAGGATTGGGTGGCATCAGCTGACAGCCAAAAGGAATGGAGTTTGTTTGTGGTAGGCAATGAACATGTCCTGAAGTTGGCTGTGGTGAAAACTGCACAACTGTGAATACTACTGAAAACTCCCTGGATTGGATGCTCAAAAGAGTGAGTTGAACCATTACTTATAGCTCAATAAATACAACAAGAAAGGTTAAGTATGAGTTAAAGACAGCTTAAAAATCTGAGAAGTTTTATTCTGAACACAAAACAAGGAGGATAAGTGAGCATGAAAGAACATCATTATTGATAAAAGGCTATTAATGTTACAAAACCTGGATCCAAACTGTCTATAATTATAAACAAGTCATTTAAGGAATCTGTATTCACTAATGATTTACACTTTTACAGAGATGTAAGTTTATTTACAGGAGGTAACATTTAATCTAAACACACATCATCACAGTCATGGCTCAGAGGCCAACCTAATAAAGGCAGCTGTGTTCATTCTTGATAAGTACCTGTACAAGGCTATTGGCTTAAAACAGGAAAAGGTAATTTATTTGATATTTTCTGTTATTCCACTATTACACAGAATATAGATGATGGTCATAAGTAAAGGTCATAGAATTGCACAGAGTATTCCATATGTCAAGATTACAGAACAATACAAAGAATCCTTTATACTAAATTCAACACAGTTGGTTCCAAAATGTAATTTTCATTACAGAAACACATATATTATTTAGAAATTTCACTAGACAGAAAATAAGCTGTCATATATATTTCTTTGTAACACTGCATCTAATTTGATTTAAAGCATTAACTCTATACATTTAAAAAACCTTCAGTAATTCAGGTAAGAACTTGTTTGATTTTTCTTGTAACTTGCCAGATTTCTAATACATATTGAGTCTAAAGCTACAGCAAACACCAACAATAGAGACTGTATATTTAATTTTTGGACCTTTTTTTGAGATAAGGACTCATGAAACCCAGGCTGGCCTCAAACTCATTTATATAGGTGTGGATGACTTTGAACATTTGATCCTCCTGTCTCTACCTCTCAAGTGCTAGGATCATAAATGTGCATCACTACACACAGCAAAACTAGATATTTTAAAAGAAAGGATAGACTAAAATATAAATTAGAAAGTATTTATTAGCTTTAAAACGTTCTTAAATATATAGAAGTAGTACCACGTATCCTATTCATGAATTAAAAATAAATTTAGTAAAAGATCAATCTACATAGAACTGTTAAAAACCTTAACTGAAAAAAAAATACAATTTTTATACAAAAAGAGACAGCAAAACGTGTTACTAACTCAAAAATAAAAAGCCCCAAGAAAAATTTCTCAAAAGTAATAAGAGAGTTATACAAGAAATTAATAATCTATTTTAGGCATGGTTTTCAGCCCCAAATTGTTAACACAGTCTAACACCCATTTCTTCATTCTTTGTTGACTCAATCTGTACATTGTGGAAAAGTGTCAGAATACTGAGGTTATCGGCAACTTGCGTTAATGTCCTAGACAGAAAAACAACTGCCTGTGTGTCTGTCTCTGTGTGTCTATCTGTCTCTCTGTGTATCTGTCTATCCGTATGTCAATCTCTGTGTATATGTGTGTATATGTGTATAAAGTCGGTGCTGGAGTGCAGTACACTACTTAGATTGTAAAACTAAACTGTCAATAAAATGCAAAACATCAAGATACAGATGCCAAAGACATTTTTAAAAATTACTAAACTCACAGAGTCCATATTACATCCCTTATCAAGTAGGCTTCACATGTTGGACTATTTGGCATGCAAGGGCCTAAATAAATTAATTAATTCAGAAGACTGGAAGTTCTTGACAAAGCTTTGCTTATTAGTGAATCGAAGCTAATCATGAAAACGGTGTGGGGGTGGCTTAATTTTTTGTTGTGTTGGGGATCAAACCTAGAAGCTCTTGAATATTAGGGAAGTGCACCACTAGGACACTTGTACCCATGGAAGGGAGGAAGGGGACCTACAGCCTCACCTTACTGAACTTTATCCACGTGGCAAAAGTTAACAGTAGTTTCTTATGGAAAAGAAAATAGGTAATATGATATAAAGTATAAGATGAATTCAGAAATAAAGAAGTTAAGGCACTTATTTCAATGGGTTTGTTATATTAAGAGCAAATA
Organism: Mus minutoides; assembly: GCA_902729485.2. NCBI lineage: Eukaryota > Metazoa > Chordata > Mammalia > Rodentia > Muridae > Mus > Mus minutoides. The sequence continues at coordinate 52,682 of LR751930.1, forward strand.
TGTTCAACATTTCTTTAAGGAATTTCTTCCCACCCAAATCCTGTAAACTCTGCTCCTTCAATGCAGCTTTACAGTTGATCCTAATAGCTGCTTGATTATAATAAGTACTTAGAATAGCTAGTAGGACTTTTCACTTGTTATTCCACAAATCACTGAAGAAAAAAAATTAAATGCTTGTAACAACATGGCGCTGTCTCAGTGACAGTTCAGACGGAGTGAGTCAGGATCTCTGATACCCAATGCTACCATCTCAGTCTTTTCCTCATTGGTCTGCCCCTCTCTGCCCCCCACCTCCCACACACACTGTGGTGCTCGGAGCTGAACCCAGGGACCTGTGTGTGCTGGCCCTGCACCATGCTACTGATTGACACATCTGCAGCTAATAGTGCCCTTTCTATAATAAAGCTTACTTCTTTCAGGTGATGCTGAATGAAAAGTTAATTATAAACTTTTTTTTTTTTTTTTTTGGTAGCTTTGGCTATCCTGAAGCACACTATGTAAACCAGACTGGCCTCGAACCCAGAGACCTGCCTGCCACTGCTCCTCCTGAATGCTGGGATTAAAAGAGTTCACAATCATGCTTGGGACTAATTATGAACTTTTAATAAAAAAAATTCTCTATATCTATTTAAGAAATAGGTTGACAAAAGCAAAAGCAGCTTACTAACACAGCAAACAAAACAAAAACTAAAACTAACTTAGCACATGTTATGTCAATAAAAACTCAATTCATTTTATAAGGGAATTGCAAAAAAAAAAAAAAATCATATTACAAGGGAAATGCGGTTTGTACTTCCCCCTTCACAATGCTCTGCATGCTGTGATCACAAGAATGACCACGTGACTACTCAGTGTGTACCTGAGTAGCTGGTAATTTTCATAAAGCCTGATGTTAAACACTAGTGACTACCAAGATATTCAGAGTTCATCTGAGACACACTGCCACAGCTTCATGTTTAGTCAAAATAAGCATGAACAATAGTGAACAGGACCATTTACACTAAACGGGTGGGGATAGAACAGATGTCAGTTAAGCTCTAGACGTTACTCTAAGTACACACACTTGAAAACAATTGTACATATACATTACAAAAAAGGAAATATTTTTCTTTCTAATTTGGAGTTCTTAAAATGCAATTTTATAGCATTCAAATAAAATTAAATTATAGAACCTGTTCACAAAACAATTTTATCATGTAAAATTAAATATGCATCTTATTAAAACCATTTCTCTACAGGCCTTATCTATCCTGAATCTCTTTATGAGGCCATATTAATTTAGAATTTCTTCCCTTATCCCCCCCAAAACAGGGTCTTACCTATATAGCTCTCTGGGTTGTCCTGGAACTCACTATGTAGACCAGGCTGGCCTCAAACTCATAGAGATTCACCTGCCTCTGCCTAGGAAGTGCTGGGATTAAAGGTGTGAGGCACCACACTGGCTTACAATTTCCTTTAATGATACAAACATGAAAATACACGAGGGAACATAGCATTTACACTCTGAACTGTGTAGAAGTTAACTCAACTCTCAGTTTGCTCTTACATTTAATGCTTTTTTTTTTTTTTTGGTTTTTTCGAGACAGGGTTTCTCTGTGTAGCCCTGGCTGTCCTGGAACTCACTTTGTAGACCAGACTGGCCTCGAACTCAGAAATCCGCCTGCCTCTGCCTCCCGAGTGCTGGGACTAAAGGCGTGCGCCACCACGCCTGGCTCTGCTCTTACATTTAAAAGCATCTGCACACACCTCCAGAAATTGCTGCACGTTAGTGCACACATTATTATTATGATAGTGTTAATATGTCCACAGAAAATGTGGCTAGATTGTACACTCCACATCCAAAACAATTATAAAATTATTTTAAATGTTCATTTACATATGTACGTATGTGTCTATTAACAGGAGTTGCTGTCTTAGCATGATTAAATTGTTATCAACTTAGTGGTCATAAGTGAGAAAAGGCAATCATTTAATAGTCATGAAACAATTAAAGGTATGGATTCGTCCCATGTTTCGCGAAGAATGTGCTCGCTCACTTAAGAAGCAAATGACAAGAACAGTATCATAAAAACAATAAACTTTCCTTTATGTTTTTTCCATTTTAATTTAAATGTCACATATTTTTAACTAACATTTCAATTATTTTTAATTGTAAAATAATTACATCTGTTACAAACTTCCTTGGAGAATTTTCTCTTGTATCATAGAATTAAATCACATTAAGTACTTAATTGAAAATTATGTTTTTGAAGTAAACACTGACCTTGGAAAATATTCAAATAAAGATTGATATTCCAGAGTAAGATTTATGAGGTGATGCTACAGGGAAAGCTTTATGTCATGTACTAAGGAAGAAAGCTGTCCAAAAGACGCAGTGGTAGACTGGAGACATCAACAGCTCATCTTCTACTGCCAAGGAATCTCTAAACCCAAGAATCAATCAGCAGGCGCAGGAGGAACAGCAACATTTCAGATGCCCACACTCTATCTGTGAGAAACCGTGCAGGCCCAAGAAAATTGCACTTGACTTCAAGCAACATGTCTCTGAAATGAAGGCTCTGTTATTTTTCAAGATTGGAAGGAAATCACAGTGTTGACTTTATATACAAAGTAGGATCTATTCCAGTATACTCTAGTGAAGTAATTCACATATGGAGAGTAGTTAATTTTGACCTCATGACAAAATCGTCCATATTTTGAATAGGTTAATTTGTCACCTTCTTCGAAAACCACCTATCAAACAATAAGAAACACAATATTAAAAACCTTATTAAATATATGAGCAATATAATCCTTATACTAGGAAATATATATTAGTATATTACTATATATAAGTGAAAATTATCATGGCTAAATATGACTAAAATGTCTTTTGCTGTTTAGTAAATTTAAGCCTTTTCCTAAGTCCCCACAACTACTGAACTCCCGAACACTATTGGGAAATAAGCATAAAATGTTTGTAGTTTGTAAAGGATGTAATCCTAAAACTTAGCTGGTATTGTTCCTATAATCTATCATCATTGCTCTGAGACCTCTATCAGACAGCCTCTAAGGATGAAAAATGAATGTACTGTCTTCCTCCTATACAATCACGTTCTTCTTATGTAGGACCCATAATTTTACATATCTGGTGTACAAGCATGCATGTCTTAGGCTCTTACACTCCCACTAACATCTCACTCCTATCTAGCTTTCACTACCAGAGCTCAGCTGATTTTAAGTTTTGTGACTTTTTACAACATTAGTGTATGGGTATGTGCGCAAGCGTGTGTGCATGTATATATGTGTGTGTGTGTATCTGTATTTAGATCAGAGAACAACTTCTTTCTGGAGTACCAGGAATGCAACTCAGGTTGTCAGGATTGGAAACAAAAACCTTTACCACTAAGGCACATCTCTGCCCCAGGATCGTTGTTTTTTTTATAATATTATTGCAACATACATCGGATAAGAAAGTAGCTTAACTTTACCCCTGGTATTACATGAAAGAAAGAGCAGAAAGGCAGGGTGCCAAAAGAAGATAAAGGCAGTACAGAGTAAACAGACACCTATCAGTAATTACTAATTATCATTTCCCGATTATATCCCATCTGTCACCAATAAACCAAAATCACATCATCAAACACCAACTGAAAACACTGAAAATACAAGCAGCATAAGGTAAATAAGTTTACAGTGCAAGCTTTCTTAGTCACAAAGACAGGAAAATTAGAACATTTTTCAAAGATTTATCTTTCTTTTGTGTTTTGCCTGCATGTACATGTACTCCTCATGCATGCACTGCCTTCAGAGGCCTGAAGAGGGCGTTATAAACCCTCCAGCTGGAGTCACAGAAGGTTGTGAGTACTTTTTGTTTGGTTTGTTTTTTCGAGACAGAATTTCTCTGTGTAGCCCTGGCTGTCCTGGAACTCACTTTGTAGACCAGAGTGGCCTTGAGCTCAGAAATCCACCTGCCTCTGCTTCCCAAGTGCTGGGATTAAAGGCATGTACCATCACTGCCAGAGCTGTATGAGTCCTGAGGCCTGAACCTACGTTCTCTTCAAGGGCAAGAAAGGCTCTTAAGTGTAGGCCGCCGTGTGATCGCCATTCCAAGATGGCGCCAGTTTCCTGTCCGCCCTAAGCAGTAAACAGCTCAGTGCGCAAGTGTAAGGGCCCGTTCCCGCCTTGAGAGCTCTTACCACCCGTGACGCATTCTGGCCTGATCCGGAGATAGCCTATGGTATGATGCCACGTCCTAGGCGAGCATATTTCCCTATATAAGGACGCCCATCTTGGGCATCGGGGCCCTTCACCTTCCAGAAGCTTTGCTCTCCCTCACAAGATGCAATAAAGCTTTGCTGTAGAAGGATCCTGTGTGCGGCCTGCTTCTTCCTGCTTCTTCCTGCTTCTTCCTGCTGGCGGGATACGGCGGGTCGCACTTAAGTGCTGAGCCATCTCTCAACCCTGAAACATGAACCTGTGTGTGTGGGGGGTGATCACTGACCTCCAAACTAGCCTCAGTTTATGAAGACAAACTTAGGAGTATTTCAGAAGGAAAAGCAAAAGTCCTCTAGCCTAATTTTCTTAGGAATAAAAGCATCAGTTCACACCAGTTCTCTCTATGAACCTTACAAGCTCCCCTGTGAATCACCCTGGTTACTAGATAGCAGTGTATCTACCACACAGCGCAAGGGAAAACGGCATGCTGAGGCAGCCACAGCTCACGGAAGAAGATTATAAAGCTAAATAAAGTCAGAACAACCAACTTTTCAAGTGGTTACTTACATGTCCATTTGCAATATCTAATAAGTCTTTAACCCGACAGCCTCTCGTGGTTCCCATCTCATTGCAGATGGCATCTTCTACAATTAGGTAGTTAGCTTTATAAGATGTCAGTATTTTATAAATATCCTCAGCAGATCGCTTTGAATAGATTTGGTAAATCTGAAAGGGAATAATTAAAACAAATTTTAAAAGACAGTGAAAGCACCTGTTAATTAAAATTACAGCTTTAATAAAATACACTTCACGGGATGGAGAGATGGCTCAGCAGTAAGAGCACACATTGCTCTTGCAGGAGACCTGAATTTGGTTCCCAGGACCTGCATCAGGTAGCTTACAACTGCTATAACCCCATCTGCAGGGAATATGATATCCTCTCTGGACTCCTAAGACACCTGTGCTCACATGCACATACCCACCTGTCTTAGTCAGGGTTTCTATTCCTGCACAAACATCATGACCAAGAAGCAAGTTGGGGAGGAAAGGGTTTATTCAGCTTACACTTCCACATTGCTGTTCATCACTGAAGGAAGTAAGGACTGGAACTCAAGCAGGTCAGGAAGCAGGAGCTGGTGCAAAAGCCGTGGAGGGATGTTCCTTACTGGCTTGCTTCCCCTGGCTTGCTCAGCCTGCTCTCTTATAGAACCCAAGACTGCCAGCCCAGAGATGGTCCCACCCACAAGGGGCCGTTCCCTCTTGATCACTAATTGAGAAAATGTCTCACAGCTAGATCTCATGGAGACATTTCCCCAACTGAAGCTCCTTTCTCTGTGATAACTCCAGCTGTGTCAAGTTGACACAAAACTAGCCAGTACACCACCCCATATATATTATACACATATAATTATAAAAATTATTTGAAAATTAAAATAAAATACAACTCAATACTATACAATTCACCAACTAATCCTGTTTAGTATGTTCACAGAGCTGTACACTGACTGACACTTTAGATTATTTGCATTAGTGCTGTGTATATTATCTGTCACCTCCCAACTTGCCTGTCACGGTCCTATATAACAAATAATCCTCTTTGTCTCTTCAAAGATTTCCATTCTAGACATTTGAAATACATGGGATGTTTGAAATACATCAAATACACAGTATGTGATCCTATGTGACTGACTTCCTTCACTAAGCATAAAACTTGCCTAATTTATCCATATTGTATTATAGCATAAGTACTTTATTATTTTTCAAAGTCAAATAATATTTACTCTGATAAGTTAATAAACATTTTGGTTGCTTGCATTCTGGAGCCATGATGAATACTGTACATGAATATTGACATAGAAGCTTTGTGCAGGATACATATTTGCATTTCTAACAGCTGATGTGTCGTAAGGTAACTGCAGTTAATTTTGTGAAGACTCGCTGACAAGTTTCCACAAACTATATACAGGGTTTCATTTGAGCTCTCTATATCTTATACTTTTGTTTGTCCTTTTTCAAAATTATTTAATTAAGGAATTATCTATAAGTACACTGTGTCTGTCTTCCGACACACCAGATGAGGGCATCAGATCTCATTAGAGATGGTTGTGAGCCACCATGTGGTTGGTAGGATTTGAATTCACAACCTCTGGAAGATCAGTCAGTGTTCTTAACCGCTGAGCCATCTCTCCAGCCATTTGTTAGTATTTTGAGACAGGGTGTCTACATAGCCCTAGTAGTCCTGGAACTTGAAATGTAGACTAGGCAGGCTGTCCTTGAATTCACAGATACTGTCTGTTCTCTGTCCACCCCAAGCCTCAGTGCTGGATTAATGGTGTATACCAGCAAGCCCAGCTAATACGTCCCTTTGATTTTAGCTATCCTACTTATGGATTTGACTTTCACTTTCCAGATGGTAAATGAAGTCATGTACCTTTTCATATGCAAATTGGTTATTTGTAGTTCTTTGGAAAAAATGCCTGTACAAGTCCTTTGTCTAGTTTCAATTTTATCCATCTGTCTTATTACTGTGTTGCAATAGCTCCTTTAGTTTTTATTGCCATGTGTCAGAATGTTTCATGACCACATGGCTGTCTCATTACAACTTTGCCAGATCTATGGTGCCACATACTATTTCTTAATACCAAAATCTAATAGCTAGACTGAGTACAGTGCTATGGTTGGAGAAATTTCTTAATGTTTAAGAATATTGGCAACTATTCCCGAGGACCCAGGGTCCATTCCCAATACCTACACGGTAACTCCCAATTATCTGTAACCACAACTGTCTATAACTTCTGTTTCAGATGATCCAATACCCTCTCTGGCCTCTGAAGGCACTGTACACACATGGTGCACATATATACATACAAGGAAAACACCCACAACATATACATATATACATACATGCTTTTTAAAAGAATGCAATCTATTTGAGGAATGCTCATTAGCTACCTACTAGATGTCATGACTGATTACTGTCTAGCATCTGAAAACACTATGTAGACTGTTAATATATTGTAAGAAAACTGCTACCTCATTTTGCTGTACTAAGTCTAACTGACATATTTCTAGCCTATCCCATCCTAAACCCACTGACAATTGCAGGCACAATTTCATTTATTTTTAAGTTTAGAAAGTTGTAACAAGTTCCTTGGGCGCACAGCCTGTGCACTCCCCAACCAGCCCTAGAGGAATCCCCACACGATCTTGGATCCAACCCTGAGTGGAGCACAACATCAGTTCCATCTAGTCACGCACGGGAACGGGGACAGCACTGGGGAAATACAGGAGTGACCAGTCAAAGAGCAAAGGTCCCTTCTGGTCCCCGCCAGCGCGCCAGGTTTCCTTGGGCGCATAGCCTGTGCACTCCCCAATCAGCCCTAGAGGACTCCCCATGTGATCTTGGGACCAGCATTTCACAGGAGCCCACAATCAAAGGATCACAGTATAAGCTGGACTCAGAGGAGTCCAGAATCAACTGGGAATATAAGAAGGACAGGCTCCAGACTGCAAAGGGTCGCTCAGACCCAGTCTGCGCAGGTCAGCTCATGGACTGCAAATGGTGAGTGAG
>LR751930.1:60608-122998 GCA_902729485.2 Mus minutoides
AAAGGGCTGAACAGGGCACCTTTTAGGACACAACCAGCTCTGGGCTCTAGAAACCCTCCCCACCTGAGGACAGTTCTCCCCCTGGGAGGGCCTTCTCTGCCAGAACTTGTGAGAGAGCCATATTGGGTCCTAGGTGGCTCAGAGACCAGTCTACACAGGTCAGCTCAGGACCACAAAAAGTAGCTCAGACCCAGTCTGAGCAGGTCAGCTCACAGACTGCAAAGGGTCGCTCAGACCCAGTCTGCTCAGGTCAGCTCACGGACTACAAAGGGTGAGTGAGCAAACGGCTGAGCAGGGCACCTTTCAGGACAGACCCAGCTCTGGGCTCTAGACATCCCAGCACCCTCCATGCCGGAGGACAGTTCTCAGCCTGGGAGGGCTTTCCCTGCCCGAGCGTGTGAGAGAGCCATCTTAGGTTCCAGGTCGCTAAGACCTAGTCTGCACAGGTCAATTCAGGGACGGCAAAGGGTGAGTGAGCAAACAGCTGAACAGTGCACCTTTTGGGACACACCCAGCTTTGGGCTCTAGACATCCAGGCTCCCTCCCCACCTGAGGAAAGTTCTCAGCCTGGGAGGGCTTTCCCGACTGGAACTTGTGAGAGAGTCATATTAGGTCCCAGGGCGCTCAGAGACCAGTCTGTTCAGGTCAGCTCATGGACTACAAAGGCTCCCACAGAGACCAGTCTGTGCAGGTGAGTGTGCAGACCACAGAGGCAACACATCTTCTAGGACAGGCCCTATATAGGGTCTTCAACTTTACCTAAGAGGCAGGTCTGAACACCAAAACTCCGTGCACCTTCCCTGCAAAAGGAGAGCTCGCCTGCTGAGACTACTCTGACCACTGAGATTCAGGAGAGAGCTGGGCTCCCAGGACTGCTGACAGAGGCCAACAGAATCACAGGAGGAACAAGCTCCAACCAGAGACAACTATAAAAACCAACTCCAGAGATTACCAGATGGCAAAAGGCAGATGTAAGAATCTTAATAACAGAAACCAAGACCACGCACCTTCTACAGAACCCAGCACTCCCACTTCAGCCAGTCCTGGACACCCCAACACACCCGAAAAACAAGACTCAGATTTAAAATCATATATCATGGTGCTGGTAGAGGACATTAAGAAGGACATGAATAACTCACTTAAAGGAATGCAGGAGAACAATGCTAAAGAGGTAAAAGTCCTTAAAGAGGAAACACTAAAATCCTTTAAAGAACTACAGGAAAACACAACCAAACAGGTAATGGAATTAAACAAAACCATCCAGACCTAAAAAGGGAAATAGAAATAATAAAGAAAACCCAAAGTGAGACAACTTTGGAGATAGAAACACTAGGAAAGAAATCAGGAACCATAGATGTGAGCATCAGCAACAGAATACAAGAGATGGAAGAGAGAATCTCAGGTACAGAAGATTCCATAGAGAACATGGGCACAACATTCAAAGAAAATGCAAAATGCATAAAGATCCTAACTCAAAACACCCAGGAAATCCAGGACAAAATGAGAAGACCGAAGCTACGGATAATAGGAGTAGATGAAAAAGAAGATTTTCAACTTAAAGGGCCAGCAAATATCTTCAACAAAATAATAGAAGAAAACTTCCCAAACCTAAAGAAAGACATGCCCATGAACATACAAGAAGCCTACAGAACACCAAATTCACTGGAGAAATTCCTCCCGACACATAATTACCAAAACAACAAATGTACTAAATAAAGATAGAATAGTAAAAGCAGTAAGGGAAAAAGGTCAAGTAACATATAAAGGCAGGCCTATTAGAATTACACCAGACTTCTCACCTGAGACTATGAAAACCAGAAGATCCTGGACAGATGTTATGCAGACCCTAAGAGAACACAAATGCCAACACAAGTTACTATATCCAGCAAAACTCTCAATTAACATAGAAGGAGAAATCAAAGTATTCCATGATAAAACCAAATTCACACAGTATCTTTCCACGAATCCAGCCCTTCAAAGGATAATAAAGGGAAACCACCAAAACAAGGACGGAAACTACACCCTAGAAAAAACGAAAAAGTAATCCTTCAACAATCCTAAAAGAAGACAGCCACAAGAACAGAATCCCAACCTTAACAACAAAAAGAACAGGAAGCAACAACTACTTTTCTTAAATTTCTCTTAACATCAATGGACTCAATTCCGCAATAAAAAGACATAGACTAATAGACTGGCTACACAAATAGGACCCAACATTTTGCTGCTTACCGGAAACGCACCTTAGGGAAAAAGACAGATACTACCTTAGGGTGAAAGGCAGGAAAACAGTTTTCCAAGCAAATGGTCCGAAGAAAAAAGCTGGAGTAGCCATTCTAATATCGAATAAAATTGACTTTCAACCCAAAGTTATAAAAAAAGACAAGGAGGAGCACTTCATACTCATCAAAGGTAAAATCAACCAAGATGAACTTTCAATTCTGAATATCTATCCTCCGAATACAAGGGCAGCCACATTCATTAAAGAAACTGTATTAAAGCTCAAAGCACACATTACACCTCACACAATAATAGTGAGAGACTTCAACTCCCCACTCTCACCAATGGACAGATCCTGGAAACAGAAACTAAACAGAGACACATAGACACTAACAGAAGTCATGAAACAAATGGATTTAACAGATATCTACAGAACATTTTATCCTAAAACAAAAGGATATACTTTCTTCTCAATGCCACATGGTATGTCTTCCAAAATTGACCATATAATTGGTCACAAAACAGGTCTCCACAGACACAAAAATATTGACATTATCCCATGCATCCTATCTGACCACCATGGACTAAGGCTGATCTTCAATAACAGCATAAATAATAGAAAGCGAACATTCTCATGGAAACTGAACAACACTCTACTCAATGATTCCTTAGTCAAGGATGAAATAAAGAAAGAAATTAAAGACTTTCTAGAGTTTAATGAAAATGAAGCCACAACATACCCAAACTTATGGGACACAATGAAGGCAGTCCTAAGAGGAAAACTCATTGCCCTGAGTGCCTCCAAANATACCCAAGATACAATTTGCAAAACACAAGAAAATCAAGAAGGAAGACCAGCGCGTGGATACTTCATTCCTCCTTTGAACAGGAAACAAAATACCCATGAAAGGAGTTACAGAGACAAAGTTTAAAGCTAAGATGAAAGGATGGACCATACAGAGACTAACCCACCGGGGGATCCATCCCATAATCAGTAACTAAACTCAGACACTATTGCATAGGACAGCAAGTGTTTATTGAAGGGACCCTGATATAGCTGTCTCATATAGAAGAGGATGCTCACAGTGTGTGTGTATATGTATGTATATGTATTTGAGACCAGTAGTGGGACATCAGATCCCCTGAAGCTGGACTTGCAAGAGGCCCTGGAGAAGAGCAGGAAGATGCTCTTATATATATAAGATGGAGCATGGGGCCACATTGGAGAAGCTAGAGATAGAATCCCAGGAGCTGAAGGGGTCTGCAACCCTAGAAGAGGAACAACAATATGAACTAACCAGAACCCCTAGGACTCGTGTCTCTAGCCCCATATGTAGCAGAAGATGGCCTAGTCGGCCATCATTGGGAGGAGAGGCCCCTTGGTACTGCAATCTTTATATGCCCCAATACAGGGGAACACCAGGGCCAAGAAGTGGGAGTGGGTGGGCAGGGGAACAGGGTGGTAGGAGGGGGGAGGGAACTTTCGGGATAGCTTTGGAAATGTAAATTAAGAAAATATCTAATAAAAAATTTGAGAAAAAAAAAAGAAAGTTGTAACAAACTCTTGGGACTTTAAAAACACTTCTCGGAGTGGGGGCTGGAGAGATGGTTCAGTGGTTAAGAGTACTGACTGCTCTTCTGGAGGTCCTGTGTTCAATTCCAAACAACTACATGGTAGGTCACAACCATCTATAAAAGGATCCGATACCCTCTTCTGGTGGATCTGAAGACAGCTACATACATATATACATATACATATACATATACATATACATATACATATACATATACATATACATATACATATACATATACATATACATATACATATACATATACATATACATATACATATACATATACATATATATATATATATATATATATATATATATATATATATATATATATCACTTCTGGGGGCAGTTCAGCAGGTAAGAGCTCTTCCTGCTCTTCTCCAGGGCCTCTTGCAAGTCCAGCTTCAGGGGATCTGATGTCCCACTACTGGTCTCAAATACATATACATACATATACACACACACACACACAAATAAAAAAATTTTTTAAATCTTTAAAATAAAATTCTGTGAAACAACATTCTCTCAGTAGACTAGAAATTCTCCCACCTTAGTATGCTGGAGGACACGACAGAGACTGTGGAACGTTTACCACCAACCGCAGTCTGCACCTGCTAGATGCCCACAGAACCGTACCTCTAGTTAGCACAGGTAAATGTGTCTCTAGATAGTACCAAATGTCCTCTGCAAACAAAACCACTGTGAGTTGACAAGCCATGGTGTAAGAGACTGTATGGAGATCAGCCATGTATCATAAAGTAGAGAGACTAATAGACAGCAGTCTCATTGGTGCAGAACTTCATTTGGATTGTGATTAGATAAAATAACACAGTAACTGCTGCTTACTAGATACCATAAAGAAAGGCAAACTTTGAAAAATCACGGTTACTATTCTTGGAGCCAAGTTCCACAAAACATAGAACAAAATATTTAATTAGAACCCTGATTATGAATGATTTTGAAACACTGTATTGGGAAAAAGTCTGGTCAAAGGAAAACAAAGCTGATGACATTGTGGTAGCCTGGGCTACATAGTGAGATTTCTGTCTGAAAGACAAAAAGCCCAGGTTGTTGTTTTTAAATCTATGGGATGAAAATGAGTCTCAGGGATTCCCTGTCCATATTCTACCCAAAGCATGTCATCTCTTTAAAGCACAGAAAACATTCATCAGAACGAAGTGCCAAAGTGAGACAAGTCACCCTTTATTTCCCTACCTCTCTCCTCTCCACCTGCTGCCATGTGTTCTGTTCTGACTATAATTAACTTCCCCTCTGTCCCTTTTTAAAAATTAAAAAAAAAAAAATTTTGGCTCTTTGACAGAGTCTTGCTTTATAGTCCAGGCTGATCTTGAACCTACTGCAATCCTTGCCTCTGGCTTCCAAGAACTAAGATTAGAGGCATTCAGCACCACCTGGGCACAGTCAACTCTAAACACATCTAAGTATTCTACCGTGAGGCTTCCTTACTCAGTCTCTGCTGTTCCCTCAGCATGACCACACGCCCACAGAATCTGGCCTCACTTTCTTTTCTTTCTTTTTTTTTTTTTTTTTTTTGGAGGGCAGAGGTGTCGGGGTGTGTGTATGTGTGTAGACCAGGCTGGACTCAAACTCACAGAGCTCTGCCTGCCTCCACCTCTCCAGTGCTGGATTAAAGGCGTGTGCCACCACCACTCAGCTTTATTTTCTAGCTATATAGTCACATACATTTCTTGGTTCTTGGTATTTTTCAGCATGTAATGAGACACATCCCATTTCCAAAGAAGCAACTCATCAGTCTTCAATGCCAAAATCAAATAGAATAATATAATGTGTGGTGAATTCTTACATTTCTGTTAAGCAGGACTGACTATCCTGCCTTTGGGCTCTTTGTGCTGGATGAGTATGTACATGCATGCACATACAATTACAATTTAATAGTGCATTCTAAGCACAGTGGAACACTCCTACAATCCTAGTACTTGAGGATGTTGAGGCAGGAGGATCATGAATTCAAGGCTAACTGACTATATACACAACTTGAGACTCTATTTCTAAATACAAACAAACAAAAATTGTCTTTATTAAAATACACAAGTTAGCTTTGAAGTTTTCCTCATGTACTATGGTTTAGTCATTTAATTCTTCTAAGTAGGAAGTGGAACTATTACTATCATTTCAAGACGCAGGAGCTTACCCAAGGTAATGCACAGAACTAACTTTTGAGTCCGGAAACATAATTCTACAGTCAGTTCTACTTGCTTGTTTGTGTTTGGCTTTTTTTTTTTTTTTTTTTTTTTTTTTTTTTTTTTTTTTTTTTTTTTTTTTTTTTTTTTTTTTTTTTTTTTTTTGAGACAGGGCCCTGACCGTCCTGGAATTCACCATGCAGACAGGCCAGACTGACCTCAAACTCACAGCAAACCTCTGTCTCTGCTTCTCTGAATGATGAAGTTAAAGGCATGCACCACCACCAGGCAGTATTTTTTGATACATTTTTTAAAATTATTTATTATTTTTATGTGTATGAATGTTTTTGCCTGCATGCCTTTTATGTACCAAGTGCATGCCTGATGCCTGTTAAGGTCAAAAGAGGACACTGGATCCCCTAGAACTGGAGTCACAGACAGTTGTGGGCTGCCATGTGGATGCTGGGAATAAAACCCAGGTATGTTGGAACAGCAGCCAGTGCTCTTAACCCACTGAGCCACCTCTCCAGCCCCTTCTGTCTGAATTTTGTTTTGCAGCTATGGAAGATGGGGCCTCACCTACATTTTTGAAACTGTCCCTATGGTGATTGGTTTGAACTTAGTGATCCTCCTGCCTCAGCCAGCGGGACCAGCAGCACAGGTATGTCATTACTCATATATATGTATGTATGTATNATATATATATATATATATATATATATATATATATATATATATATATATATATATATATATATATATATATATATATATATATATATATATATATATATATATATATATATATATCCAAAGTCTGGGTTCTTTCTTAGCCTTACATTGCTAAACCTCTTTTTTAAAACTCAGAATATACTTAAAAATCATATGATAGGAGCTGGTGAGATGGCTCAGCGGGTAAGAGCACCCGACTGCTCTTCTGAAGGTGATGAGTTCAAATCCCAGCAACCACATGGTGGCTTACAACCACCTGTAATGAGATCTGACGCCCTCCTCTGGTATGTCTGAAGTCAGCTATAGTGTACTTATGAATTAAATGAATCCTTGGACCGGAGAGACCGACCAGAGCGAGCGGGACCGGCCGAAGCGAGCAGGGTTGACCGGAACAAGGGAAAAAAAAAAATCATATGATATTTTCACAAATAGAAAAAGCAAATAAAGCTGGGTAGTGGTGGTCAATCCTTGCACTCAGGAGGCAGAGGCAGGAGGATCTCTGAGTTCAAGGTAAGCCTGGTCAACAGAGTTCTAGGACAGCCAGGGCTATACAGAGAAACCCTGTCTCAAAGTGGAAAAAAAAAAAAAGAACAGATGAAAGAATGAAAATATGGAGAATCCCAGTTCAAGTGATCATTAACTTTTCATATATAGAGAGATTTATCATTTAAATCCATAACAATCAAAATTATATATCTTTAAATCAAATTAATTAGGTATCATTCTAATGTTATACAGAATTATCCTTAGAAGCCAATACCACTAAAATAAAACCTAAGAAACCCTAGAGGATGGTTAGCTGGCTGGCTGGCTGGCTGGCTGGCTGGCTGGCTGGCTGGCTAGCTGGCTGGCTGGCTCATTTTTGCAGTACAAAGGATTGAAGTTAGGAACTTTTGAATGGCAAGCAAACAACCACTGACTTACATTTTCAGGCTTAATTTTTTTTTTTCCAAGCAATTGCTTATTCCCTAGTTTGATACTGAAATAGCTATCCTCATGTCTCCATCTCCCAACCAGCTAGGATTATATGAATGCTAGACATTCCTGGCTAAATCAAAATAGCAATATGTGTTCTCATGTGGGGTGGGGGGGCAGGAGTGAACAGCTAACTCAATTTCTCTCCATCTTGTTTTTGAGAGTCTTACCCAATGTACAACTCCCTGATTCCACTAAAATGTCTGCTCATCAAGCCTCAGGGACCTGCTGTCAGCCTCCTTGCACTGGGATTAGAGGTGCGTACTGCCTGCCACACTTGGCTCTTACATGGGTTCTGTGGATGCAAACTTAGGACTCCCACAGCCAGGGCACTACTCACTGAGCCGTGACCTTAAATTACATTTTTATTTTATCAGCAATACGACAGCTTTGGAAAGACAACGTGTATTAAGACATGAACTGACAGGTTTCCTTCAGTAATTTTGAGAACCATAATACTTTGAAAGGATGGCTGCCCTTTCTGAAATATTACACATCAGTGTCTCTAACAGCATTATGGAAATACCTTTCGCAGAAACTAGTGACACTCTTCACAAAATGAAGAATTTAATATAAATCTTGGATTTTTTTCTCTTGATCACACAACCTTTCCCTGATTTTTCTTTTTCTGCTTTTCATTTTTGAAGTGGTTCTGCCATGTATCCATAGCTCTGGCTAGTCTGAAACTGACCATGGAGCACACGCTGGCATCAAGCTCACAGTGGCCCTCTGTTTCAACCTACCGACAACTTTTAAAACTCAAGTGAATTATAAAATTGGATTTTTCTAGCTATCAAGAAACATATACCAGCATAGAACAGATTAAATTGTAGTGTTATTTTTAGAAGATGCAAATGTAGATAAACTGCCTCACGTTTTCATTTCTCTTGAGAAGGTCATCATCGCTGTAAAGTGGCAGGCTTGTCACTGTCCACCCAGTACACAGCTTAATCACACCCATCAACTGTGGGCTTCCTGCAAACACAGCTGCAACTGGAGCTTGCCTCCTGTAAAGAACCAAAAGATCATCTGATAATTATGTTACTAAGATCATTGTTTTATACCAACTCTCAAATCCAACAATTTCCAATGTACAAGCACACTAAGTTTTCAAAGTCAACACAGTCCATTTAACTTATGTGTTCATTGAAAAGCATTCTATTATATGCTAGCAGCTGTTTTAAACACTGAAGATACAGATTTTTTTTTTTAAACAAAGGGAGTGGAGGTGGGGCTGGAGAGAGATGGCTCAATGGTTAAGAGCACTGACTGCTCTTCCAGAGGTCCTGATTTCAATTCCTAGTTACCACACGGTAGTTCACAACCATCTGTAACAGGACCTGATACCCTGTTCTGGTGTGTCTGAAAGCAGCTATCTTATACTCATATAAATAAAATGAATTTAAAAAGGAGGAGGAGTGGAGGTAAGAAACAAGAATATGTCAGGCGGTGGTGGCACAGGCCTTTAATCCCAGCACTTGGGAGGCAGAGGCAGGCAGATTTCTGAGTTCGAGGACAGCCTGGTCTACAAAGTGAGTTCCAGGGCCAGCGCTATACAGACAAACCCTGTCTTGAAAAAACAAAAAGAAAAACAAATATAAAAAAAGAAAGAAGAAAGGAAGAAAGGAAAGGAAGAATACACTGTATCATATAGGGCAGCTGGTTCTCACATTCAGGTTCTGCAACACTAACCGCACATGATTCAAACCCTTCCATATCTATTCACCCTCCTGCTCCTCTGTCTCCTGAAGGCACTGTAGCCGGCTCCACACTGAGTCCACTACAAACTCTCAGGTGCCACTTAAAGGGTAGGAAACCAGCAAACAAGTTCCTTCCGTCCACCTTGCAGTGCTAGGATGAGCTCCAGAGCCTCCATGCATGATCTACAGACTGGAGAAGGGATTCAGCAGGTGGAGGTGTTTGCTGCCAAACTTGATGGTACGAGTTTGATTCCTAGAACCTATACACTAGAAAGAACTTACACCTGTAAACTGTCCTCTGACTTTTACACACATGCTGTGGCACACACATGCACACACTCATTCTACCTCTGAGCTGTACCTCCAGCCAAACCTAACTGATCTATTCACTCCAGGTATGCACTATTCAGCATCTGGCTACTATGTACTGCACAGAGATAAGCTCTAAAAGAAAAGGAATAGCACCTGGCTGGCCACTGTCCTAATAGAAGACTCAGGAATAAGGAAACAGACTTTAGACAGAATAATTATACTCAGGTAAATATCTAATTATCCAGCATCTAATTGTTCAGGCCTTTGCTGTCCTTCTTTTTCTTTTTCTTTTTCTTTTTCTTTTTCTTTTCCTTTTCCTTTTTCTTTTTCTTTTCCTCCTCTTCTTCCTCCTCCTCCTCGCACTCCTCCTCTTCCTCCTCCTCTTCTTCTTCTTCTTTTTTTGGTGAGGGGATGGTGAAGGGTGGGTGGAGAGGGGTGTTTCAAGACAGGTTCTTCTGTGTAGACCTAGCTATCCTGGAACTTGCTCTGTAGACCAAGATGGACTTGAAATAACAGAGATCTGCCTGCCTCTACCTTCTGAGAACACCACCAGCAGCCTAGCTTTGGTAAATCACACAAAGGATGTAGTTGCCTTTGTTGTTTGTAACAACACAATAGTGTATTGTCATGCTCCCCACTAGCAACTGCGTCTCATTAAGTATTAGTGGCAATGGTTAAGATAACCTAAAAAAATATGGAATGTCTTTATAGAAATTAAGACCTCATTATAGAACCTATTCTCACTTTTATGCATTCATTCTATAAACAAATTTGTCATTTCTTTAAATATTTTTCAGTTCCATCTCCTTTATTCTCCATGTCTTAAAAACAACCACCAGCACCAGCAGGGTCTCACTCTGTAGCTCTGGCTGGTCTCACACTTACAGTGGCGCCTGCCCCGGGCCTCAGTCTCCCAAGTGCTAAGCATCACAAGGCTAGTTTTTCTAGAACTTTAAAAAAAGGCTTTATCTGGTTTTTGTATTTTGTCTTTAACAAGTTTAAACATAGTTATTTGGAAGTCTCTACCAGGGATGAACTGATCACAAGAATGGCTGCAGTAATTCTCGTGGCCATGGATATGGAGGCCGATGCTGATCTTTGCCTTGTGGTCTGCTACATCAGTGGGATAGTAGCTGTATGTGCTGGCTAGTCTCATGTCAACACAAGGTAGAGACAAATCTGGGGAAAAGGACTCTTAACTGAGAAAAGGTCTCCATACGATTGGCCTCTAGGCTAGTCTCTGGTTCATAATTGACGTGGGTGGACCCAGTTCACTGTGTGAGGTGCTATTCCTGGGCTGGTAGTCCTGGGTGCTTTAAGAAAGCAGGCTGAGCAAGCCATGGGCAACAGTTAGTAAGCAGCACTCCTCCGTGGCCGATGGAGCTCCTACCTGCAGATTCCTGTCTGTCCTGACTTGCTTCAGTGTTGGACTGTGATATAAAAGTGTAACTGAAATAAACCCTTTCCTCCCCAAGCTGCTTTTGGTCATGGTGTTTCACCCCAGCACTAGAAACCCTAAGATACTACGCAAAATAGTATAGACAGTGTGGTTTACACTGAACTGTGCCCACTCTATCTGCTCTTGGGAATTCTCCAGCTACTACTTCATAAACAGGTGCACATACCACAAGACCAGAGGTCAAGTTAGCCTGATTTCCGGTGACAACTAGCCAAACACAGACAAGCCAAAGAGGCCATGATAGGCTACCCAGCCCTGCCTGAGCTGGCCAAGACCAGAGCAATCTTCTCCACTGTTACCACTTGCTGATCCACACAAATGTGTAAAACATTTTTCACTGATTGCTTATAATCATTAAGTTTTATGACAGTTTGCTATATGCCAAAAATGAAAAAACACAAATTATTAGAAATTGCTAAAGTCCAGTTCCACTGTTTATCACAAACAATAGCTGAGAATTGCTATGCTGAATTATTTTCTCATGTGTTATTTCAGGACTTCATGAATTTCTTTATGGAATTCCATATAACCTGAGTTGAGAAGGAACCAACTCAGGACTACTTTTCATGAACACGTCAATACCTTGGATTTCCTGAACTAAGTTCTAGCCCATGTGAATTCAGACCCATTGCCACAAACTCAGATTAATTAACTAGAGTTTCATGGCTATGGTTGTTTCTAACCAAGAGCTAACATGCTTTTTCTGGCAATACAGCCTTTTCTGAATTATCCACCTTCACTTCTGAGTAAGTAAAGGGTGTCTGCCCTGGAGTCCACATTGCTGCTGTGGGGAAGAAAGGGTCTCCAACTGCCACTCTCATACTAACCAAGGCTGTTTCAACATTAAGATGAGTTTAATTATAAAATTAGAATTACAAAGTAATGATTCCTGAGTTTACAAAGAACAATTCATTCATTATTGTCCCCGAATTCATGAGATATCATGCAAAGACTAGTTAATGACAGTTAACAATAGTCTTGAGCAATTTGGTCCTTACTTTATCCAGGTCATAAGTTCCACTGTATCTGGATCATAGAATTCCTGTAGTTCTGTTAATTCTGTAATTAATCGTGGAAAAAACTAAAACACAAAACAAAACACCCAGAGGTGTAAGTAACTGGAAAGCTGAAAACTGTTTCAAAGTATTCCAAAAGACCAACTTGAAGCATGTTGACAGGTCGACATTGCCACGTTCCTGTTCTCTTCACTGACCTGGTCATCTTTTCAACCGGAATAATTGTAATTTTAGTTACTCACTGCTTAGATGGAGTAACTAATATTATTACCAAACAACAATATGACAATATAACATCAGTTTTAGTGTTCATGTATAGACATAGAAAATTTAAAAATTCCAAGACAAATATTTTGCAGGTTGGTTGGCAATTAGTTTCCTGATATATTAAACCAAAAAATTATTTCATTTCACAGATATTAAAATTGGAGTTACCAAAATATATTTAAATATTAAGACCTACTTATTTAAATTTTGTCAATTATGGTAAGAATATAAGTCTAATGGCATTAGACTGAAGAAAACTGCATTAGATTACATTCTAAAACTGTTTTAAGCTGGATATGATAGAATGCTTGTATAATCCCAGCACTTGAAATGCTGAGTTAAGAGGATTGCCATAAATTCAAGGCCAGCCTGGGCTACATGAGACCTTGTCTCAAAATATAACAAGGAAATGAGCACTCATATACAAAAAATACATAAATAAGTAAATTTAAAAACTGGGGAGCAGAAGTTGGTGATACATGTCTTTAATCCCAGCACCCAGGAGGCAGAGACAAACAGATCTCTATGAATTGGAGGTCAGGCTGGTCTACATAGTGAATTCCAGGACAGCCAGAGTGAAAGAAAAGAGAAAGAGGGAGGTTGGGGAAGGTAGGGATAAAGGGAGGGAGGGAATGTTTTGGCTATCTTGTTAGCAAGCAACGGCAACAACTTTAAGGACATCAGCTTTGTTAGTGAGGTGTCTTGATAGAAACTTCCTACACACATACATAAATTTATTACCTTATAGATAAATACATTTTCATAATATAAAATCTCTTACCTCTTTCCACAAACTAAGACCTATAATAGTGGGCACCGCCATGCTCAGAATAAGAGCCTAAAATAATAAAACAAAAAGAGTTATGGGTAAACACATTTTAGAATATATGCTAGAGGTATTAGCATTGACTTAGACTGACATTAACATGAATCTAGTTCAAAGTGAAGTGAGTGAAGACTAGTGTGTTTCAGACAAATTGAGGCGTTGATAAAAGTATTTGCTATATAAGGCAGACGGTCAAGGAGTGGAACATGGTGACACACACCTCTAACCCCAGCACTTAGGAGACAGAAGCACACGGATCTGAGTTGAAGGACACCACTTGGTCTACAGACCGAGTTTCAGGCCAACCAGGGCTACACAGTAAGATTCCATCGTAAACAAAACCAAACAAAATTAGTGCTTGGTGCCAGAGAGATGGTTCAACAGTTGAAGAGTATTTACTTTGATCTTGCAGAGAACCAGGGTCAGTCCCTAGCATCAGAATGGTGGCTCACAGCACACTATAACATTCTTTTGTAATGTCCACTGGCTCATGTACACATGTGGCACATGCCTTTCATCTCAGCACTCAGGAGCCAGAGGCAAGAGAATGTCTGCAAGTTTAAGGACAATCTGGACTACATAGAGAGATTCTGTCTCTAAATAAAGAAAATAACTTTAAAAAGAAATTAAATAAACTAGTGCTTAGTTGATGTGACTTTATGGTTGCCTGTAACTGTGATAGTCAGGAGGATTGAGGACATGAGGCCAGTGTGAGTTTATTACATAAAGTGATTCTGTTTCATGGAGCAAACTAGAAAACATTACTTCCATAGAGGTATTTCCAATAGCAAACAACATGTAAAACTTTTTCAAGACTTACTCTAGTTTCTGTATGAGTGTCTATCTCTGTGTAAGTAGACATGCGCACGTTAAGTGCGGTGTCTAGGGCAGGTAGACAACATCAGGTTCCCTGGATGTGGGCTTACAGATGGTTGCAGGACACCTGATGTGATACTGGGAGGCTAACGTGGGTCCTTTGTAGGAACAGTTCATGCACCTGACTGTTGAGTCATTCTCCAGCCCCAATCATATGTGAAACTTCTGTCAGGGTCCTATGTTATAAGGAGCTTACAAATAATCATGAATTAGCATGAAAAGGTAACAGCAAAAGGCACTAAAACCACACAGGCAAAATAGCTATCATAGATCACCATACTATGTTAAAATAGCTATCATAGATCACCATACTATGTTAAAATAGCTATCATAGATCACCATACTATGTTAAAATAGCTATCATAGATCACCATACTATGTTAAAATAGCTATCATAGATCACCATACTATGTTAAAACGAGAAAACATAAGTTCTGGAACGAAGACTGGAAGAAATATAAGAAGATCACTGTTTAACATGATTTATCATCTTTTTGCCCACATATGTTTTTCCTATTCTACATGTGGTGGAGGTTTTGCTTGTTATTTCCTCTCCTTCAAAACTGTTAGAAACTATGACCATTGCCCTCTTTCCCACTAGCACAAATAATTCTGTCCAGATTCCTATATTTGGGGAAATAACAGGGTTTAGGACATCCAGACACAGTGGTTAAACCTCACTAAGAGAAATCCACCCTCATCATGAAATTTCCCCTGCCAGGTAAAAGCATTCTACAGCATGAGGCACTCTTCTTTCTTCCCCTTGTTGGGATCCAAATGGAATCCTCAGGAATGAGAAACAAGCATTTCACTGAGCCATGCTCCACCCTCTCCCCTGATCTGAGCCATGCTCCACCCTCTCCCCTGATCTGAGCCATGCTACACCCTCTCCCCTGATCTGAGCCATGCTACACCCTCTCCCCTGATCTGAGCCATGCTACACCCTCTCCCCTGATCTGAAACAAGCATTCCACTGAGCCATGCTCCACCCTCTCCCCTGATCTGATCTGTTTTGCAGATAGTATCTTGCTGTGTAGCCAAGGCTGATCCCAAACTGGAATCTTCCTTTCTCAACCACCACAGTTCTATCACACCTAACTCTAGCATTTTATTTATTTGTATTTTAAGCACACAGCAGAGCAGTGTAAATTCTTTTCACATGGAAACATACATAGTTTTAAGTAGAGCCAAGAAAGAAGATATTTAAAGCCTGAAGTCCATAAAGAATGTGTGTCTGTGACTTCAGAAGGCTGAGGCAGAAGAATCACTATGAGCCAGGGGTTTGAAGTCAGCCTTAGTAACAATAAGAAATCTTTTAGAAATAAAGTCTACAATATTATCCTAAACATTTTTAAATAAACAAATAGTTCTTGTCATTCATAAGGACATAAGAAAAAATTGTAATGTCACCTCATATTACCGATTCATTTCAATTTTTGCCCTTTCTTTTGTAAGTTATGTAGACTGAAATGCATTTGTTTAAACCGAACATTGTAAGCCGAGGGTGGTGCTCATGGTTGTAACCCAACTTCCAAGAAGCTGACACAGGATGGCTATGGGTTTGAGGATTCCCTAATCGATGGAAAAGACCCCATCTCATAAAAACAAAAACAAAACCACCACCACCAAACCCCTAAAAGCTAGGTATGATGGTGCATGCCTATAAACCTAAAATTTGGACGATCAGGAGCTCAACTATATAGTGAATTCTAGGCTAACCTGGACTACATTCAACCCTGTCTCAAAAACAAATGACAAATCAATAAACCAATGGGCAGGGATACAGGTGAGCTGTCAGAGAAGCTAGCTAGCTCTGGGTCCAGGCCCTAGCACTGCATATCCTCATGTTGGGGAGATGTAGTATCTTCAAAAGACCAAGATAATCCCTCACTATACAGTGAGATCCAGGCCAGTCTGGAACCCTGCTGAAACAAGAACAAGAAAAGAAAACTTTTAAAAGCTGTTTACCTATCATAGTCTACTTTTCTATCCATAACTTGTTTTTATGTTGTTGTTGTTGTTGTTGTCCTGGGGTTTTCTTGTTTTGGTTTTAGTTTTTGTGATAGGGTTTCTCTGTTGTAGCCCTGGCTGCCTTGGAACTACTTTGCACACCAAAATGACCTCGAACTCACAAGATCCATCTGTCTCTGCCTTCTGAGTACTAGGATTAAAGGTATGAGCCACCACCACCCCTGTCTTGGATCATTTACCAGCATTTAAAATGATTTGACTACATTTATCTATTTAATTGTGTGTGTCACAGTGTGCGCACGCACATATACAGCTGTGCATAAGACAACTAATGGGAATGAGTTCTCTGCCTCTCATGTGGGGCCCCCAGATGGAACTCAAATCAAGGCTTGGTGGTGGCAGGTGCTTTTCCCCACTGAGCCATCTTTACGGCCCTAACATTTTGTATAACTGGAAGATAAACAAGTATCAAACACAAAATAACAATGGCTCACCAACAACATTGGGTGTACAGTTCTTAATCGAAGCCACTTTAAAAGTGTCATCCAAAGTTCAGGGGAACATACACCAAATGCTGCCAACATGCACACGTAAGGAGTCCAAATGAATTTCAAGCTGGAAAAAAAAGTCACATATCACACATCCTATCGCACATCATTACCTGATTTCTCTTTTCTAAGTACTTTTAACTATCCACAAAATATTAATGAATAATGAAAAATCTTCACTTCTAGTTTTCATCAACAGATTAGTACCCAATTTTTGGGTTTTTTGTTGTTTTTTTTTTTTTAAAGTCTTATCTATGTTTTTTCTGTATCTAAGTACACTGTTGCTGTCTTTAGATAAACCAGAAGAGGGCATCATCAGATCCCATTACAAATAGCTGTGAGCCACCATGTGGTTGCTGGGAATTGATGGCCAGTCACTGCTCTTAACTGCTAAGCCATCCATCCAGCCCATTGTTGTTTTGAAGACAAGGGTTCATTGTGTAGAGCAAGCTAGCATTAAAGTCACAGATCCACACATCTCTGACTCCAAGTGCTGGCATTAAAGGTGTGCACCTCCATTCAAAAGCCTCTTTTCTTTTTTCGTTCTTTTTTTGACACAATGTGATCTTAGTATTTCCAAGCTGTCTTGGAACTCACCGAGTAGAGTTGGCTGACATTTACTAGAGTGAGTCTCCTGCCTCAGCCTTCTGAGATTACAAGCATAAGCCACTATGAGCAGCTTTTCCTTTTGTCTTTGAGACAGGAAAAGTCAAAAGCTGGCTTCACACTCAAGGCAATCCTTCAGCTTCTACCCTCTGAAAGCATGAGCTACCTGACTTTCCTCTTAATTTTTTAGGTAAGGTATCAAGTATCAAGGCTGGTGTGGAATTTGCAAAGCAGCTGAGCCAATGACCTTGAACTTCTGGCTCTTCTGCCTCTACTTCTGTAGTGCCATAGTCACCTTGCCCAGTTTTTAATCTGTTTTATGTGAACAGAAGACAAGCCTGGGGTGTAGCTCAGTAGTAGAGTTTCTCTAGCATATATAAGGCCTTAATTCAATTCCCAACACAACAAGAAAAAAAAATAAGAAAGGATGGAGGGAGACAGAGGAAGAAAGGGACAAAATGGAAAATTGTATGTTTTGCTTTGAATTACAATTTAATAATAATTACCATGCAAAAAGCCTCACAAATTACCTTTCATCATATTTATTTTCATACATCTTACTTGTTGTGAATAAATTATTAATCTTGCACACAGAGGGATCTGGCCTCTGCCCCTACTCCTAGGAGGTGACCACCTGCTGGACAAGAATATCTTTGTGGAGATGGGATGGCTATGCCATACCTACAACTCATGCCTTAGTACATTTATTCTGAGGCCCTGGGCGACAAAGTATCAGTTCAGCCTCTGGAGAGACTTCAGAATAAGGTCAGCCACACAGGTAGCTCATCTGTGTCTGAGCACCAATAAAAACTGAACACAGCTGGGCTTCCCTGACAGCTGTGTCTCCTGTGTATACACAGCTGGGCTTCCCTGATAGCGGTGTCCCCTGTGTACACCAGGTTTGCAACTCCTCAGTTTGACAGTAAGTACAGTCCTAAGTCTCTCCTAGACCCTATTCTGTGTATCTCTTCATTTGCTCATTATATATACCTGTTTTGCTGAAATAAGTGGTAGCCCACAATACAATGACTATTCTCATTATGTCAGTCCTAGTAAAAGAACCCAAAAATATTTTAGGAAATTTCTGAACTTGTAGCTGGTTTCAAAAGTAGGGATAGCCTTAAGGACTCCTGAACATTTACTACCTTAAACTGAAGAGACATTCTATTTTATTTGCTAATTGACTTAGATATAAAGATTTAAAACCTTTGCTTTGGCTAGGTATATTGTTTGCCTAGCTTGTGCGAGGTCCTGGGTTCAGTCCCTAGCACGGCACAAAGGTGTGCAGGGGGGGGGGGGTATCTGGGAGTGTCAGATTTTTGAGAATTTCAAGCTCAAGATCAGACTTGGGATACTGCTTCAAGACAAAACAAAACAAAAACTCTTCTGCTCAATGAATGGGTTTTCATAAAGTTTATTAACAATTTGGCATGATTTTATGTAGAAACAGACTAAAGGAGGTTTGAAAACTAAAAACGTACAAATAAAGATATGGTTTTTAGGGTTGTCATTGTGGTTTCTGTTTTGTTATGGGAGGGAGGTCTCATTAGGTAGCACTGGCTGGCCTAGAACTCAATATGAAGACCTTGAACTCACAGAGAGTCATGTGCCTTTGCCTCCAATGTAACTGTGACATAACTTACCTAAATATTAATAGTAGTATGCTACATGGTGGTGTTTCTGTCAACAATAGACTGCATACATGACAGCAGTCCCACAAGCTAACATTGCCTACTGAGGTCATAGTAGGGTTATCTGAGCAGGCACACCTGTGAACCAACTGCACCACAACACAGTGTATTGTACTGTACTGATGTGATGTAACTACTGACTTCGCACAGATACTTACCTTAGCAAATTTTAAACATACATAACACAACATAAATAAACATAACACAACAACCAGAAAGAAATGAAATGTAAACACTTTGCCTTGTCCATACACCAATCAGAGTCTCAAAGGTTAGTTTTCCATTTAAAAGCAATAAAAGAAATAAGGGAAAAAACAAAACCACCTCCTTCACCCCACCCCCACCATAGTGGGCCTACTATAAGACCCATTGCACATCACTATACTTCACCATATCTCCTTACCCCCTTCACAATGTGCTGCCGGCTTTCATTTTTTTTCAAAGATTTATTTATTATTATATGTAAGTACACTGTAGCTGACTTCAGACACACACAGATGGTTATGCGCCACCATGTGGTTGCTTGGATTTGAACTCAGGACCTTCAGAAGAACAGTCAGTGCTCTTAATCACTGAGCCATCTCTCCAGCCCAGCTGCGTGCTTTCCTATTATAAATTTAGCAACGTAATCCCCTCTGCCTGGGATACTCTTCTCTCTTCTGTTCACAAGGTCAGTTTTACTCAGCACTCCGTCCCTCAAACATTTTTTTCTAGCCATATCCAGACTCCAAATGTTCCTACAGCACCATTTACCCATTCTTCACTTCCCAAGTTATAACTTTAGTTTGTTATATAGTTAACATCTGCTGGCTCCATCAGGCCAACAGTTACAGAAACTAGAAACCAAACCCTGTGTTCATGCTGCTTACCACTGTACTTCGAGTATTTAGCATGATGCATGAATCTTAGAAGGTATTCAATAGTACTTTAATAAATAAAGGAATAATTATCAGTTTGCTATATTTTAAAAATGTTTGTTAAGTTTCACTTATATTTTAAAATTTTGTATTTTTATAAATTAGACGATTTTTCATTTATTTTACATATATTAATGTTTTGCTTGAGCATATGTATGTACCAGAATAGGCCAGCAGAGATTATTGGATCCTCTGAAACTACAGCTTTTCATATGGTTTTAGAGACCTGATTTATGTGGGTACCGGGAAGGTCTTTTGCAAGAGCTGCAAGTACTCTTAACCAATAAGCCATTTCCCTAGCCACTAAAAAGTTTTTGTTTGTTTGTTTTTCAAGACTGAGTTCCTCTGTGTAGCCCTGACTGCTCCAGAGCTCACTATGCAGACCAGGCTGGCCGCAAAGATCCACCTGCCTGCCCCTGCCTCCTCAGTAATGGAATAAGAGCACCGCCTGGTGCCCTGAAAGTTTATACTTCCTTAAATAAAGTTTTAGGAACTGCTTTAAATGTACTCACTAGCTCTTGGCATGAAAGGTAAGCGTGGGGCTGGAGAGATGTTAAGAGGACTCACTGCTCTTCCAAAGGTCCTGAATTCAATTACCAGCACCAGCATGGCAGGCCACATCTGTCTGATGCTGCCTTCTGGTGTCCAGATAGACAAGCATACAAAGTACCTAATACATAAATAAATAAATTCTAAAAAAAGATAAGCTTTAAAATGACAAACTGCTCAAGCAGGGCACTTACCCTTCCATAAGCATTGCAAGAGAGCCCAGCAAAAGAGTGTGAATTACATGATAAATTATTTCTGGCCTTTCTCCAATTCTTCCATCTTCAGGAGTTACAGCTTCTTTCTTACACTTACCACTATATAAAGGAAACATTTTTGTAAATTTGGAAAAATATACATGAAAAATCAACGATACATCATCATGTTTGAAGGTTATGCCTAAAACTGAATTTCTTCTCCTTTCCTAAGACCAATTATTCCTGAGCTAGTGATGCTAATCATTATAAACTACAAAATTAAGTTATAAAGATAAAAAGCTATAAGCAGCTATCTTCTCCTTTTTGTTTTTTTGGACACAGGATTTCACTACTAGCTCAGGCCTAGAACACAGTCTCTATCTAAGCTTGCCTCTACCCCAGGCCATTCTTTTTGCCTGAGGCTATACAGAATTGAGACTGCAGATGTGAGCCACCATACCTAGCTTCAAGTTACATTTTCCTTATTTTAGTGCTGGGTGTCACCAACCATAGGTCTTTATACTAAATAAGTGCTGTGTATACTGTCAGCGGTAAGAGAGCAGGCACTGTATAAAGTAGGTCACCTGACTGGGAAGTGATACTTTACAGCATAATCAACATTTGAATCAAGTATATTTATAGTGATTTATATTTTGTTATTGTTTTTGCTTTTTTGTCTTCATTTCTTATTTTTTGAGATAGTGGCCCAGGCTACCTTTGAACTCACAATTCTCTTAGCAAAGTCTCCTGAGTTTATAGGCATGTCCTGAAGTTATAGGCATGTCCAATCATATTCAAAAAGTTTTAAGTAACTTCAAATCACACTAATAGCTTCGTTTCAATTAAATTACATATATATGTTTATATATGTATATATGTACATACATGCATAAATGTGTATATATAAATTATTTCATATATGTATGTATACACATGTGTGTATGTATGTATGTGTGTGTGTGTATGTATGTATGTGTGTGTGTGTGTGTGTGTGTGTGTGTGTGTGTGTGTATATCCCCACCCCAAACCACCTCAGAGACAGGATTTTTCTAAGTAGCCCTGGCTATCCTGGAACTTGCTTTGTAAACCAAGTTGGCCTTGAACTCAGAGATAAGCCTGACTCAGCCTCCTGAGTGCTGAGATTAAAGACATGTGCTACCATGCCCAGCCAAAATATTATTCTTAAGATTTTAGTAAATTATTAAGTAAGTCTGCAAAAGCTTAATTTATTACTTATATATCCATATAAATACTCAGAGGTATAAAGCTAAACATCTGCTTTCCTGATTAATTTATAGTGACTGTCTTAGTTAGGGTTTTACTGCTGTGAACAGACACCATGACCAAGGCAAGTCTTATAAACATAACATTTAATTGGGACTGGCTTACAGGTTCAGTCCATTATCTTTGAGGGAAGAGCATGGCAGCATCCAGGCTGATATGGTGCTGGCAGAGCTGAGAGTTCAACATCTTCATCTGAAGGCTGCTAGATGAAGACTGACTTCCAGGCAGCTAGGGTGAGGGTCTTAAGCCCACACCCACAGTGACACACCTACTCCAACAAGGCCACACCTCCTAATAGGGCCACTCCCTGGGCCAAAAATATTCAAACCATCACAATAACCAATAAAAAAAGAATAGAATTAGATGCTCTAAAATAAACACAGTATTGAAAAGCTGTGATGTGGGCACACACCTATAGTCTTATATGATTTGGAGATTGAGCCAAGAGAAGTGCTTAAAATTGTGAGTTCTAGGTCACGGTGGGGAGTACAACAAAACTTCTCGCTCTCCTTCCTGTCCCCTTAGAGCTAAGCCCAGGGCCTCATGCAGGCTAGTTAACGGTTCTGTCATAGCACTACACCCAAGTTCCAAACCACATCTCTTCAAAAAAAAACATTAAAAGAAAAGAAACAAAACTCTGGATCTGGATACAACTTAGTGGCAAAGCACATTCAGCATGCACAAGGTCCTGGGTTCTCAAAACCCAGCACCAGACCAACACAGACACCTTAAAATATCTTATATCTTTAAAATACCGTAATTAGTAATACAATTGATTATTATAAGCACTTACCTCATCCTCCTAAAAAAAACTTGTGTCATAGAAAGAAGACAAATAATTAACACTAAAACATAGAATGGTAATAGGGAAGATTGTGTCAATCGGAAAAAAAAATCCTGGGATGGTGCCTGGAGAGATTCTTGACAAAGGAGCCAGTTCAATGTAAAATTCCTACAAAAGACAAAACATAGGATATTAAAATCTCAAGTGTTTTAAACTGATGAACATAAAGGTATTTTAAAAATCTCAGTAAAAATAAAGATAAAACACTTTCTCTAAATCTACTCATTTGTAACAGCAAGGGTAGGCTGCAATGAAGCACATGCTTCATCTAAACTGTTCACAATGAAGCACATGCCTTCATCTAAACTGTTCACAAATGAAACACTGCGGCTTCCCTTACCAGACTCAAGGTTAGTAAATCACGACCCTCAAGACAGGCTTGTGGCGGGAAAGCTACATTCCCACCAGCAGTGTTCTGGGGTAGAAGCCATGGGAACTGACTAGGTCAGAAGCTTGAAGGAGTCACAGTCTGACTAGGGGGTAGGCCACTGGATGGAAGATGTCTTTGAAGTATGTGTCTTGTCCCTTCCCCTTCCTCTCTCTCTGCTTCCAAAACTCTTTCATCATACACTCCACGGGTCAGAAACAGTATAACAAATGACCAAGAACGGTCATAATCTAGGAAACTGAGACAGTAAGACAACTTGATGGATAAAGGCACTTCCTGTCGAGCCTAAAAAGCTGAATTTAATGCTATGGTGCAAGAAGAAAACAAACTTTGAAATTTGACTTTTGACCTCCACATACATACATACATACATACATACATACATACATACATACACGGCATGGCACGCACACACACACACACACACACACACACACACACACATTCTCTTTCTCTTTTGTCTCTCTCTCTCTCTTAAAAATGCCTTAAGTAATCAAAGCTGGAAATGTGGCTCAGTGGTTAGGAACACGGGCTGCTTTTGTACAGTATCCAGGTTCCAGTCCCATGCTAGTTCACAACTAGCTCTAAGTCCAGTGAGCAAAATTAAGCCTGCTAGTGTTTTAAGTTGTTGACATGAGCATTTTGTGGAGTAGCTAAGACATCCAGTGGCTGTGACCACCTGTAAAGTCCAATGGCAAATGTATTTTTCCAGTTGCTGAGCTAAGGGTCTCATGCACATGAATGAGGCAAGCACTTCTATCACTGAGCCACATCTCCAGGTAAGACATGGAGTGATATTCAGAAGTGCTCATGGAACACTTGAAGAGATGGCTCAGCAGTTAATAGCACTGGCTACTCTTCCAGAGGACCTGGGTTTGGTTCCCAGTACCTCATGGTACCTTCTCCAAAATTGTTTTTTGTTGGTATTTAGGAACAGACTTAGTCTGTGGTGATCTGATAGGGTGCATGAGATTATTTCAATCTTCTTGTACCTGTTGAGGCCTGTTTTGTGACCAATTATTATATGGTCAATTTTGGAGAAGGTACCATGAGATACTGAGAAGAAGGTATATTCTTTTGCTTTAGCATGAAATGTTCTACACATATCTGTTAGACCCATTTGGTTCACAAATTCCTAGTTTCACTGTGTCTCTGTTTAGTTTCTGTTTCCATGATCTGTCCATTGCTGAGAGTGGAGTGTTGAAGTCTCCCACTATTATTGTGTGGGGTGTGATGTGTGTTTTGAGCTTTAGTAAAGTTTCTTTTTTTTTTTTTTTTGACCCACATTAAAAAAATCTTATTTATTTAAAAAGTTAAAAGGTTATATATCATTATTTAACAATTACTTTCCCAGACATTTCTGTCCTTTAAGTATATGCATAAATAAAATTTAAATCAGCAATATTACCAATCTTAATACAGCAAAATAATATATGTACAGATTTTAAAATTTAGGTCTGTATATATTCAAATAATTTAATGTAAAATTCAAAACCAAAATTACTATGTAATGATGACTTACAAAAGACTCAGTCTACCTATGGCACTAAGCAGGACCCATGTATGGATTCACAGACACTCTTTGAACAATATTCTCAACTGGAATAACCTATTTTGTCTATGTTCAAATCTAACTTCATACAAATGCTTTCTCTCACCTACATAAAACCTGTTCCTTTGCAAGCAATATGGACAGATGAGATATAAACCCTTATCAACTCTAAGTGTTAAAATGAACTGTCAAAATAGCCTTTATGATCATGCTCTTAAAGATGTTAAAAACAACTGATATTGGGTTTATAAGCTGTAGTTAGCAATTAATCATGTTTCAGTATTTAAACCAAAGAATAAGAGTTAACAATTCAGAAAATGATTGAATAACATTAACACTATCTGAAATGAACATAGAAAGTATAAAACAATAGATAGTAAGTAACTATAGAAAATAGTGCTAATTCACACCTCAAGAGGTCTAAGATGGATAGCTTCATAGAATCATTCATGGGACAATTGTTCTTATTATCTAACATGTAATAATATGCATTTTTGTTGGAAAAAGTCGATTATGTATTTCCTAGGATACCTAGTGACAATAGCAGGAACAGTGATCCTGAGGCAAATTTACTTTTTCTATAATTACCAAACATCATTCGGGTCTTTGCAACATAAAAAAATAAATAAATGAGACAAAAAAAAAAAGGTTTCACAAATCTGGCTAACATTTGTAAGTATGTCCTAGGGAAATAATGATCAACCAGAGTGGAAAGCACACAGTAAAGTTTCTTTTATGAATGTGTGTGTCCTTGCATTTGTAGCATAGATGTTCAGAATTGAGAGTTCATCTTGGTACATTTTCTTCTTTGACCAGTATGAAGTGTCCTTCCTTATCTTTTCTAATAACTTTTGGTTGAAAGTTGATTTTATTCAATATTAGAATGGCTACTCCACCTTGTTTCTTGGGACCATTTGCTTGGAAAATTGTTTTCCAACCTTCTACTTACTCTGAGATAGTATCTGTCTTATCACTGAGGTGCATTTCCTATATGCTGCCACATGCTGGATCCTATTTACACATCTAGTCTGTTTTGCTATGTCTTTTTAGGGGAATTGAGTCCATTGATATTAAGAGGTATTAAGGAAAAGTGATTGTTACTTCCTGTTATTTTTGTTGTTAGAGGTGGAATTATGTTCGTGTGGCTATCTTCTTTTGGGTTTGTTGAAAGATTACTTTCTTACTTTTTCTAGGGTGTAGTTTCCCTCCTTGTGTTGGTGTTTTCCATCTATTATCCTACAAGACTGGATTTATGGAAATATATTGTATAAATTTGGTTTTGTCATGGAATATCTTGTTTTTTTCCATCTATGGTAATTGAGAGTTTTACTGGGTATAGTAACCTGGGCTGGCATTTGTATTCTCTTAGGGTCTGTATAACATCTGTCCAGGATCTTCTAGCTTTCATAGTCTCTGGTGAGAAGTCTGGTGTAATTCTGATAAATCTGCCTTTATATGTTACTTGACCTTTTTCCCTTACTGCTTTTAATAGTCTTTCTTTGTTTAGTGCATTTGGTGTTTTGATTATTATGTGATGAGAGGAATTTCTTTTCTGGTCCAGTCTATTTGGAGTTCTGTAGGCTTCTTGTATGTTCATAGACATCTCTTTCTTTAGGTTAGGGAAGTTTTCTTCTATAATTTTATTGAAAAAATTTACTGCCCCTTCAAGTTGGGAATCTTCACTCTCGTCTATACCTATTATCCTTAGACTTGGTTTTCTCATTGTGTCCTGGATTTCCTGGATGTTTTGGATTAGGAGCTTTTGGCTTTTTGCATTTTTGATTAATTTGTTGTGTTAATGTTTTCTATGGTATCTTCTGCACCTGAGATTCTCTCTTCTATCACTTGTACTCTGTTGGTGATGTTTACATCTATCACTCCTATCTCTTTCCTAGGTTTTCTACCTCCAGGGTTGTCTCCCTTTGTGATTTCTTTATTCTTTCTATTTTCATTTTTAGATCTTGGATGGTTTTGTTCGTTTTCTTCTCCTGTTTGGTTGTGTTTTCCTGTAATTCTTTAAGGGATTTTTGTGTTTCCTCTTTAAGGTCTTCTACCTGTTTACAAGTGTCCTCCTGTATTTCTTTAAGGGAGTTTTTTTATGTCCTTCTTAAAGTCCTCCATCATCTTGAGAAGTGGTTTTAGATCCAAATCTTGCTTTTCCGGTGTGATGGTGTATCAAGGACTTGATATTGTGGGAGATTGGGGTTCTGATGATGCCAAGTAACCTTGGTTTCTGTTGCTTATGTTCTTAAGCTTGCCTTCCGCCACCTGATTATCCCTAGTGCTACTCTTATCACAGGAGTCTGTCCTTCCTGTGATAGTGGTTGTTGGTTGTATCCAAACTCCTCAGAGTCCAGCTGTCTCTGTGATCCTGTGATTCTGGGATCCTGGGATACTGAGATCCTAGGTGTGTCAGAGCTGCTGGGAGTCAAGCTGCCTCTGAGACCCTGAGATTCTGGTGTGACCAAGCTCCTGGGATCCTGGGATCCTATGATCCTGGGTGTGTTAGAGCACCTCGGAGTGGAGCTTCCTCTGAGTGTTGTGTGACTGGCTATGGAGTTCGTGCCCAAGGTCTGCTCAGACCGGAAAGCACCCATGCCACTGGCCAAGAAGAGTTCCTGGGTGACTGGGTCCCACTGATCCCAGTTACTCCCCAATATTGGGGAAGATGTTGTGTCCAATTCACCTCTGATCCTATGATATTATTATTATTATTATTATTATTATTATTATTTTAAGGCAAAGCTTCATGTACCTCAAGGCATCAAAAACATGAATTCCCTACATAGCTGAGGAAGACCTGAACTTCTAATCCTCCTATTTCCACCTTACCAAGAACCAGGAACACAGCATGTGATAATATATTCAGCTTATGTGGCACTGTACATCCTGTAACAGTTCTTTGGTGGTTCTTTTTTTTTTTTTAAGATTTATTTATTATATGTAAGTACACTGTAGCTGTCTTCAGATCTTGTTATGGATGGTTGTGAGCCACCATGTGGTTGACGGGATTTGAACTCAGGACCTTCGATAGAGCAGTTGGTGATGGTTCTTTTTGTTGTTGTGTTGTTGTTTGTTGTTTTTTATTTGTTTTGTGTTGTTTTCGAGACAGAGTAGCCCTTTTCTTTGTGTAGCCCTGGCTGCCCTGGAACTTTCTCTGTAAACCAGGCTGACCTCAAACGCAGATATCCAGCTGCCCCTGCCTCCCAAGGGCTTGGATTAAAGATATGCACAACCCAGGTCCTGCTTCTTTTTTTAAACAAACAATAACATTCCTTATCTTTTAAAAAAGTTTTAAGACTTCCCTATTATTATCTTATATGTCCTTTGTCTGCATGTGTATATGTTTACCACATTTGTGGCTGTTGCTAGAGGAAGCCAGAAGAGTATATAAGACCCACTGAAACTAGAGTTATATATGACTATGAGCCACCATGGGAGTGTATACTAAGAATCAAACCAAACCCAGATCTTCTGCAAGAGCAGTAAGTGTTCTTAACCATTAAGCCATCTGTCTTTGGTGGTTCTTAGATATCTGTCTCTAGAGAAATATTTCATGAAATTCTGGTGAATTCCAAATCTCAACATATAACTAGCACATTTAAGCATAAACATTCACTATTTACAGCACCTATGTCACTGACTGTGTAAAAAAGCAAATCAGAGCTAGGAATGTAGATCAGTAGTACTATTCTTGCCGAGAATGTGCAAGGCCCTGGGTTCAATCTACAGCACTGAGGGAAACAAAACACAACATGGATGGCAATGGTTTTGAGAGAAACGACTATGTTTTAATCTTAAAACACCTAGTGTAAAGCAAGTCTAATGCTTGGCATGTTTTCTACAGGGTACTACACAAATATCAACTAATAAACATTGGCTCAAAGCAGTTCTCTCAGCCTTAGAAGACTGTAGGATAAGTTCTAGGTAAAGTCAATGGAAGAATGACTTCCCTTACAAAGAGCTACCCCAGCTTTTACTGTTTATGTACTTGACCTATAAGAGTCTTCTAATGGACGTTTTATCATAGCAAATGAATATGCACATCAAACATTTCACTTGCTAACTATGTTATAAGAAGAAATTCCATCTACAATCCTAAATAATTATACTATAGTACTAATATCATACTATTATAAACCTAATATGAGACTATTTTATAAAACAATTATCTTCCTGCCTGCCCTTTTCTTTCCCTCCTGTTTGGCAGAACTGGAGATCACATGCAGGGTCTCTCACATTTAAGGCAAATGCTTAATTACTTTCTGTGCCTGCTACTATCCTTTTTAAAGGTACACATAGTGCTGATATAGCTGTCACTGGCTATTTTACTGCTTTTTCTGTAGTGTTGGAGATCAAACCTAGGGCTGTATACATCCTAGGCCAGCATCTACCCCTTAGCTACACCTGTAGTCCTCATTTTTAGTCTTTACTTATTCTAACTTTAGGCTGGACATTAGTCTTCACCAAAGGACAAAGCCTTAAGAATACTAGGAAAGAGTAGGAGAGGGCTGGAGAAACGGCTCAGCAGTTAAGAGCACTGACTGCTCTTCCAGAGGTCCTGAGTTCAATTCCCAGCAACCACATAAGAGCTCACAACCATCTATAATGACAACTGATACACTCTTTTGGTGTATCCGAAGGCAGCTACAGTGTACTCATTTTAAAATAACAATAAAAAAAATAAAACGCACTACTTAAGGCTCTTGCAGAGGACCTACATTCAGTTCTCAGCTCCCACATCAGATGGCTCACAACCACCTATAACCCCAGCTCCAAGGAATCTGGTTCCTTCATTCACCTGCACGTATGTACATGTGCATATATATATGCACACATATACATATGCATATAAATAAAAACAACAAAGAGCCATAGAGTGGTGGCACACACCTCAATCCCTGCATTCAGGAAGGAGGCAGAGGCAGGAGGATCTCTGAGATCGAGGCCAGCCTGGTCTACAGAGTGAGTTCCAGGACAGCCAGGGCTATAGAGAAACCTTGACATGAAAAAACAAACAAATGAATAAGTAAAATAAGAACTAACCCTTTAAAACACTACTATGAGGCCAGTAAGATGACTCACAAGTAAAAGCACTCCCTACACGAGCCAATAGCCCGGGTCTGACCCCCGGAACCCATGATAGGAGGACAGAACTAACTCCCCAAACTTACCCCCTCATCCCTACACATGTTTCCTTACACATACACAACATATCCTCCTGTAAGAATAAATAAACACTATCATGCTGTCTAAGGTTTAAGTCTATCTACTTTCTAGGAGACTAGAAACACAGTTATTGATGCTGCTACTCAAGGTATTCAAACCATGGTCCCAAGCACGCTAGCTATGTTTCCCCTGCAGTGCTGGGTTAAAACTGGGGCTCTGTACATACGAGGCAAACATACTATCAACTGAGCCCCACACTCCCTTCCCCACCCCACCACTCCAAGTATCAATGTCATTTATTCTATAGGCTGGGGTTATAGTTCTGTGGTAGGAAACTGCCTGTAATCCACAAGGCCTTGAAGACAATCCTCAATGCTACAAAACCAAAACTAAAAACTAACCTTCTATACAAAATCCAAAACTGTGTTCTAAGCAACATGTAACCAAGTACACACTCCCTCCATCCAGTGTTCTTGCTTTTTATTTTCAATAGGTTACATATGAGAAGAACTTGTAAACGTGAAACTTACTTAGTCATATTTAGTCCAAATTTTACTTCAAGAAATTTCAGCACATGCTCATTTTCTTTGTGTGGAACAAACATCTAGATGAGAGAGAATCAGACACCATGGCCAAGTTGTGAGATATCCTTCTTACAGAGAAGAAAACATTATTTTAACAAAGAAATACACCCTTATGCCTATGCTTTTAACAGTATACTTATTTCCGATTACTAATGATAGAAAATACAGCCAGATTAAAAGAATAGTGAATTAAGTATAAGTAGCATACAGTTTGCAATATAAATACATTTACTGCATGCTTAGGCATAAAAATGGAATGGTATTTTGAGAGTATGAAAATTTCAACCTAGGACAGCTGATTCAAATAATCCCTGTTCCCAGACGTTTCTGTTGGTTTATTTGGTTTCTGACACAGTGCAGTTAGGGATAACTTTGTATACGGTCTACTCCTTTGTTAGCTTGTGCTTCTCAGTAAAGCTGGCATAATATAGTCTTCTACTCAAACTGCTCTGCACTTAATGTCAAGTACTTACCTTCACTATAAGATTCAAGGTCACCGGCAGGGTACATAACAAGTAAAACTCAAACACTTTGATTACTTTAGCCACAAAAGTTCCTTTTTTCCCATTCAGCTACAAAAGAAAAAACAAAATCACATGAACAAAGAAGTAAAGTATAAAATTAACAATCTAAAACAGTAAGGCTACTTTTTACAAAAGGCGAAGTTAATTACCTGAAGGCACTTAACAAGCATGAACGCTCCTACTAAACTTAGTAAAGGAGACACCAGTAAAGCAGGATTCTCACACTGTAGTAAATACCCAAGGAAGAGAGAGAATATGTAGACTTTATATACTTCATAAACCTGTTAGAACAAAAATAAAATAAATGAGAATAAACTTAATTTTAAAAATAGAAATTGTAAGTAAATGCTCTGCTATAATTTAGGGCAGTTTTAGGAAGTGTTTAACCTGTCTTTTTATTGTCATTGGATGTAATGAACTCTATATTTGCCTCTTAGTATTCTACAGAAAAGTTAAGGAGCTTAAAAAAAATCATAAATAAAAACTCAAGAACACTCTTTACAGCCACACTTTAACTTCTGTTAGTTTTCTTGTTACAAATTCAGCTTTATGTAGGTATGGTACACACTGTCAGCAAACCCAGCACTTGGAAGGCCTACTCAGAAGGATTAGAGTAAAGGCCAGCTAGGACTATATAGCAAGAGCTCCTGTCAAAAAATAAGTCACAGGTTAGAGATGCAGCTCAGTTAGAAGAGTGTCTGCTGAGAGCTTGAGCCAGTCCTTAGCACTGCATACAACTGGGAGTGGTGATAGACATGCCTATAACCTCCAGCTCACAATGTAGAGGCTGGAAGACCAGAAGTTTGAAGCCAGGCAATGGTGGCTTTAATCCCAGTGTTTAGGAAGGAGGCAGAGGCAGGCTGATCTCTATGAATTTAAGGCCAGCCTGGTCTACAGTGCAAGTAAAAGGACAGCCCAGGCTACAGAGAGAAAACCTGTCTTAAAAAAAAGAAAACAAAACAACAACAAAAGCAAAGAAACAAAAACCACAGAATGGAGAGAAGACTGGAGAGGAGGTTCCACAGTATAGTTCCAGGGATCCAACGCCCTCTTCTGGCCTCCAAGGGCACTGCACCCATGCAGCATATAGACATGCAGGTAAAACATCCAGACACATAGCAAAAAAAAAAAATTTAAGTTACTTAAAAATTTTAAAACAAAGAAAGAATAAAGGGGCTAGAACCATGTCTAAGTGATTAAGAGTAGATATTGTTCTTGAAGAGAACTGAGTTCAAGTCCTAGTACCAACATCCAACAGCTCACAACCACCTAAACTCCACCTGCAGGAGGCCCAACACTCTTCTAGACTACACATGCGTGCCCTCCTATGTGCACAGATACACAGACACACATATATAACTGAAAAATAAAAAATAAATCCTAAAAGAGAGATTTCACTGTAACAAGTAATGATATTCTTGGAAAATACTAATGTATGCCTGGGGAAGAGTGTAAGAGTCTTCTGGTGTTGGTAAATGTCAATTCTTTTTTTGTTTGTTTGTTTTTTTGAGACAGGGTTTCTCTGTACAGCCCTGGCTGTCCTGGAACTCACTTTGTAGACCAGGCTGGCATCGAACTCAGAAATCCGCCTGCCTCTGCCTCCCGAGTGCTGGGATTACAGGCATGTGCAACAACCGCCCAGCGGTAATGTCAATTCTTGACTTGGCTAAGTCCACACAAGTGCTGTTGCAGCGTAACTCGACTTGACAGCCTATTTCTCCCTTCTGTGTATACTTCTCTGACAAGGAAGGGACTCAGGGGAAGCACAGCGCTGGAGGAGGAAGGAGATGCTCGCTCTTTTCTTGCCTCTTGTTGGCTTGCACTTCCTTCGAACCTTAACTACAACTGCCAGTTCTGGATCCCAACAGCAGAGTTCCTTCCAGCTAATCAGTTATTAAGACGACTTTATTCTTGATTAATGATTGCTTAGACAGTGATAAGTTTCGAGGTTTCTGGGCCCTTTCCATGTTAAACAAAGAACTTTACCACTGAACTATGTGCACAGTCATGGTTATTAAATCTTCATGTTAGGTTCTCTCTGTTCAAATAATTGCAATCTTGATGCTAATTAGAGTTCTGAAGAGTTGAGAATAAGAGATGAAGAGATGGAAAAGAGGTTTTTAAAAACAATACTGTAGGGGCTGGTGAGATGGCTCAGCGGGTAAGAACACCCGACTGCTCTTCCGAAGGTGATAAGTTCAAATCCCAGCATCCACATGGTGGCTCAAAACCATCCGTAACGAGATCTGGCGCCCTCTTCTGGAGTGTCTGAGGACAGCTACAGTGTACTTATATATAATAAATAAAATAAATCTTAAAAAAAAATACTGTAAAACTGTTGTCCCCCATTTAACAGTGTCACACTACCTTGTCACTTTGTTCCACTGAGAAGATATCTAGCAGCAGCAGGGACACTGCCTGAAGAAACAAGACATAGTGGCTGTACTCCCACACCATCATGAACGTGTACGTCGAGGTACTCAGCAACAAGTAGCAAAACCTCTAGAGAAAAAAAACATTAAGATCAGTTACTTCACTACTGCAAAAAGCCAGTAAGCTACAGACCAACTAGGTGTGGTGGTGCACGCCCTAATCCCAGCTCTGGGGAAGTAGAGGCAGGCGGACATCTATGAGTTCAAGGCCAGCTTAGTCTATATAACAAGTTCTAGGACACAGAAGGAGCTATGTAGAATCCTTGTTTCAAAAATTAAGATAAAATGATAAAACAAAACAAACCAGCCAAACAAACAAACAAAAAACCACAGCAGGATCTTAACAAAGCAGAGAGAGGACCCAGCACCTGTCCTTCCCATATTATATCTCAAAGGGGTGGGAAAAAGGGGCACAATTTTTTTTTTCATGTTAAGAGAGGAAGCAAGGCTGGGCAGTGGTGGCGCACACCTATAATGCCGGCACTTGGGAGGCAGAGGCAGATGAATTTCTGAGTTCCAAGCCAGCCTGGTCTACAGAGTGTGTTCCAGGACAACCAGGACTATACAGAGAAACCCTGTCTTGAAAAACAAAAAAACAAAACAAAACAAAAAAAAAAAAAAAAAAAAAAAAAAAAAAAAAAAAAAAAAAAAAAAAAAAAAAAAAAAAAAAAAAAAAAAAAAAAAAAAAAAAAAAAAAAAAAAACAAAAAAGAGAGAGAGAGAGGAAGCAAAAGCTAAAAGAAATGGATTTTTTTTTAAGATTTATTTATTTATTTTATGTATATGAGTACACTATAGCTGTCTTCAGACACACCAGAAGAGGGCATTGGATCCCATTACAGATGGTTGTGAGCCACCATGTGGTGGCTGGGCACTGAACTCTGGACCTGTAGAAGAGCAGTCAGTGCTCTTAAGCGCTGAGCCATTTCTCCAGCCCAAGAAATTGATTTTTATTAGAGTAGCTGGTAAACTTTTATTAATATGGAAGCTTCTTTTGTCCTAAAATAGTATCTCTTTTTTTCATTCATGTTAATTTTATTTTCCAAAAAACTCAAGAATCTGGGTTGCCTAGCCAAGTTTTTGCTCTTAACAAAGTTTGGCCTGTTTCCCTCCAGTGCAACACATAACAACCATGCAAACCTGGGTGCTACTTTTCTTTACGTAATAATGAAAAAGAGCCATATCTGGGGTACACTTCCCTAATCTCAGCTCTTGGAACTAGAGCAAGAGGATCCAAGGCCAGCCTGGGCTGTGTCTCTGAACACACCCTGTTCCTTCCTGCCCTGAACACAGCAAGCTTACTTGCTGAACTTTTATACCTTGAATGTTCCGTTGCATGCAGAACAACATGACAGATTTCAGGCCTGTAATGGTTAATTCCCATAGCTTAGTGCTTTCTTCTGCCGTAAGGGATCACACCCAAGGTCTCAGCCTTACTGGGCAAGAGTTCATCCAGGGAGCTGCATCCCCTGCACAGGCCTTTATGTTGTCAGGGAGTTCTTCATGTAGAGAGATGAACTGCCAAAGCTGCTTTTATGACATTTATTTTCAACTAAAATAAACTGTTACCTAAAAATAGTAATAACTTTTTAAGTAAAATTTGTTTACATTTTTTTATTGTGTATAATTTGGGGGAGGATCACATGTGTGGTGTCTGCTCTCTCCTTGTACCTATTATGAGGGCCATAGAATCACACTCAGGCTGTCAGGCTTTAGCGTTTTTGACCAGTCAGGCTATACAGACAGGTTGCTTTAGTGTTTGGAGCCTACAATGGTCTTGAACTTGTGGAAATCTTGCTGCTTCAGTTGTCTGTGTGCTGGTACTACAAGCATGCACCTCCATGTCCATCTGTTCTTCTTTTACTTTTAGGGGGTTATTTTTGTTGTACTCTTTTGACAGGGCTGGCTTTGAACTCATCATGTAACTAAGAATATACCTGAACTCCTGCTACCCCCAAAGTGTGGGGATAAGAGCTCGGCCAACAGTATCTAGCTCGGGTCTTGCTTT
The DNA here is from genome assembly GCA_902729485.2 of Mus minutoides. NCBI lineage: Eukaryota > Metazoa > Chordata > Mammalia > Rodentia > Muridae > Mus > Mus minutoides. Next base: position 95,988 of record LR751930.1, read on the forward strand.
ATCCCACTTGTACCATATCGTTATTTCTTAATTTTTTTTCACTGTAGTGTTTCATGCTACGCTATATATTATTTCTAAGTTTTTTGTTTGGTTCTTGAGACAGGGTCTCTTCATTTTGTAGCTCTGGCTGCCCTGGAACTCACCGTGTAGACCAAACTGGAATCAAAATCACAGAGGTCCTCCTGCCTCTGCCTCCTGAGCACTGGGATTAAAGACATACACCACCATACCTAGCTTATTATTTTATGTTTTCAAATTGAAATATATACATATTATATGTATATGTAATATATACATATTATACATATATATGTAATATATACATATTATACTATATTATACACATCGTCAAAAATAATCCTATCATTATAAATGGGTCTACAGTAAAAAGAATATTACCTTTCAGTTTCCTATTGTATTTGCTTCTTAGTAATGTAAAATACACATGAGGAATTAAAACCAAGGAAGGAATCTAATTAGTTCCTCCCATTGGTGTGTTTGGTTCTGGTGCTGGGGCAGAAGCTCCAGCCCTTGCACATGCCAGCTACCACAGAGGTACACCCCTCTAACAGCCAAGCTTATTAGAAGACTTTGGTCAATTCTGGTCTCTTCCTAACCAGAAAATTTTTATCTAAGACAGGCAGACTGCCAATGGACTGCTCAGTCAACTTCAATAATGAACTGCCTCTGTAGGCATACATTTTATGAACATTTTTCTGTGACAGTCTATAGGCTTCATTCAACTGCCCATGGGATTGAGGGAATAACAATAACAAAAACTTAAGATTCTAAATGATCTGAGACGGACATTTCCTTAAGCTTTGACTAACCTACTAATCTCAGTCAGAGAAGACATGTGAGTGAACACAAGACCATGCCGTACTGCCATCAAAGTTTACACCACTGTCATCCTCAGCCACGGCTGTGTCTTCAGGAATATTTCTTTTAAGTTCTGATGACTAAAGGACATAAATGTTCCTGAAGTAAGAGAAATGGCAAAAACAACACTTGGATAGATTAACTTCCAAAACCAAATATTCTTCATGTAACCATACTAAAAACAACATAACATCTGTTTTTCTAAAACTATTTAGCTGCCATCAGATTACAGAAAAACAGATGTAACAATAGCCTTACTACATGTTACATAGTAACATGCTTCACTGAATACAATTTAGCTCCTAATATGACTTACTTTAAAATTAAGCACCATAGCCCAGCATGGCGGTGCACAAGCGCAACCCTACATCGCAGCAGGGAGAGAAAGTGCTCAAGGCCCAGCCTTCCTTACACAAGGAGTTTGAAGCCAGCCAGAACTAAAGACATTTCTGTGTCAAAACAAAACAACCAAAACATATTTGCAAAGCATCAGAATTGGCTGTGATGTATAAAACACATTAATATCTTACCTCTGCATAAGTATTTAGATTTCTTTTTAAATAGCCTGTAAGTGCAGCAACTTGGCATGCAAAATATGGTAGAGCCCAGTTTTCTCTTAAAGGAATGGAGTACTCGATTCTTGTTGTGTCCACCCTAAAACAAACCACAGAGGACACCAAAAGTAAGGCATGCATCTGTGTGACACTACACTTCATTTCTCTTTATCTCATTTTTAAATTATTATTTTATTTTATGCATACGGGTGTTTTGCCTGCATGAAGGTCTGTTTACATGTGTGAGCCTGGTGCTACTGGATGCTAGAAAAGGGCATCAGATTCCTGGAACTTAGAGCTACAGACAGTTGTGAGCTGCCATGTGGGTGCTGGGAATTGAACCCAGGTCCTCTGCAAGAGCAGCCAGTGCTCTTAACTGCTGAGCCGTCATGGTTCACAGCAGTAATTCCAATACTTGGAAGATAAAGGCAGAAAGATCACTGCAAGCTTGGAGCTAGTTTGGACCACACATTAAGTCCCATACCAGCCAAAGAAACAGCAAGACCTTGTCTCAAAAATGTTAAACATAAAAAAAAAAGTGACAAGATATTAGAATAATTAGTTCCATGCATATCAGATTGTAATCAGCCTTTAGTTGCCTATTATAAGAGTATAAAATGGTCAAAATTCAGGAAGAACAAGTGAGTGGCTCAGTGGGCAGAGGTGTTTCCAAGAAATAATTCCTGCGACCCACATGGCAGAAGGAGAAACCAGTCCTGAAAGATCACTTCTGATTCCCACACAGACACTTAACCAAACAATCGATACAATGGAAACAAAAAATAGTAAAAGTTTATTGAAAAATCTCTGTATTTTGTTTTTACTTTAAAAAAAAATGGCAAGGAAAAAATAAATTATGTCTTAGTGGGTTTCTGCTCCTATAAAAGAGTACCATGGACTTTGCTATTTATAAACAAAAGAATGCTCATAGTTCTAGAAGCTTGGAATTCAAGATCAAGGAAGGATCAGGGGATGCAACCAAAAATGTTTTCCTCTACTGCTGGAGTATGAAAGCAGGGCCTGTGCACAGCAGCCACGCCCTCTACCGTGCGGCGTGTCCCGGTGCACTTAGCTATTTCTATAGGGCAGTCATGGAGACTCCTCCTCATTCTCAGCAGTAGCACACTGGAAATCACGTAGCTGTAGAGCACACTCAAAGCACAGCTGTACAATGGCAAGTCTGACGATTCTGGCTTGGCAAAGAGTTCTTCATTATGACACAAAGTATGAAAAAAAATAAAACAGTAAAACCCAACTCACTGGACTTGACCAGAATTTAAACCGTTCTGTTTTCATTACTAAGAAAGGATGTGGCCAGACGTGCTGACCTCTGTGTTAATGCCAGCACTCAGGAGGTGGATCTGGCACGCGCATCTCCATCTGAGTTTGAGGACAGTGTGGCCCACACAGAAAGTTCTGGATACCCTGGGCTACATAGAGAGAGACTGTCTCAAAAAATAAAAATAAAAACAAGAGAGGGGAGAGGGGAGAGGGAGAGAGAGGAGAAAAGAAATGCATAAAGCACACAGACAAAAAACTCTGACATACCCACCCCTGACAAAGACAAAACACAAGAGAAACCACCAAGAAGAACTCATGTTTATAATATTCGCCACTATTTATCATTTAAGGACCAGAAAACCTTCTCAGAAATGCATGGTTAGTTATTTTACTGGGCAAATATCATAGCCTGCACAGTAGAACTACTCTCCACCACTGACTGCAATGTTGTTATGCCAGCATAACTGTGTAAAAACTCTTACAACTCAATAATCAAATGTAAACAATGCCATAAAAACCAATAACTGGCATAGTGGCACAAAGCACAAGAAGCCAAGACAGGAAGACCACAAGTCCATTATCTACCTAGGCTTCAATGGGCAGCACAAGTCCATTATCTACCTTGGCTTCAATGGGCGATGGGGTGAGGGGAGGATGCAGTTTAGATTTACAGTGCTGACAGAGCACACCACCCACAGGTCCAACCTCAGTACTACAGAACAAAAGGTGTGAACACTTCTTGACACTAAACTTTCCATTAAAAAAAGAAGTAAAGAGACTTGGTAGAAAGCATCTCTTGTGTACTGTGTAGAAGCATCTGATGTCCTATTAGCAAAAGGCAGGAAATGAGAGGAAGGAGTTCAAGTAGAAAGATAGGAATTCTGGGAAATTCTCACACAAAAGATTCACCCTGGACTCTGAGGAAGTCAGATACACAAAACTGAGGAGAGATAACTAACCTTGTGGTAGACATGGAATAGTTTAAACGGGTTGAGTGAGTTATGATCTAGTCAGAGAACAAGTGTAGCATCAGGCCGCAAGCACTGTAACTAAAATAAAGCTGTGAGTTGTTACTGGGGAACTGGGCATGGGTGGGAAAGCCCACGGCTGCAGGGCTTTACCAACTCAGCTCATGGACATCACTGCTCACTAAGTGCATGCAATTTAAAACCATGCTCTCTGCTCCCTGACTGCCACTGTTACAAATCCTTGCCTCAGACCCAAAGCAATAGGTCCAGCAAATCTTGCCCCCAAATCTCCAAGACCATGTTCAAATAATAACTCCACGGAAAAAGTGCCAGCTTGCCAGTAAGTGAGAGAAGCCTGGGAGAGATCAGTCTGCACTCATCCTTATGTGCAGTCACCTTGCCTTCCAGGACAGTGGAGCCCTACACTCAGACAGCCTGAGGGGCAGAATGCATTACTCCCTCATAGGAACTCAACTGTTTCCAAACTCCCCTAAGCAGAAGCGAACATCATACGAAGGGAACACCAGGGTCTCTTCATGCAAGTCAATGAAAATGTCTCCTTAAGAGAGACCCTTCACAGACTCAAACTGAAAAAAAGACAAAAGCAAGCCAGATTCTAGTCAGGACAGCTTAACTATGGATTCCTCTCACCACTCCCTTCACTGAAACTCACAGCTCAAGCTGAATCCGAGAATTATGGTGCCTAGTGCTTGGGCTCGCTTGTCTTTCTAGTACAACCATGCTGAAAACTAAATTCTCCTGCCTCTCATGGAAAATAAACTACAATGAGATATCACTGAACATTCTATTACCTACTATGCAACAAAGCTATCAGCAACACATACACATACACACACACACACACACACACACACACACACACACACACACAGAATGACTTAAGATCAGGAGCTAATTATATGGCTTAGTAGGATAGCACTTGTAGGCACAAGGTCCTGGGTTCAATTACCCAAACAAAAACTAAAAGGAAACAAAGCTAGGGAAACTCCTTTGCTCAAAACAGCTTATGCTATGACTTCCAGATAAGATCAGAAGCTGCGCCGGACATGGTGGTGCAAGCCTTTAATCCCAGCACTCGGGAGGCAGAGGCAAGCGGATTTCTGAGTTCGAGGCCAGCCTGGTCTACAGAGTGAGTTCCAGGACAGCCAGGGCTATACAGAGAAACCCTGTCTCAAAAAACAAAAACAAAAACAAAAAAACAACAACCAAAAAAAGATCAGAAGCTGCAAACTGCCTCAAGGGTAAGCTGGTAAAAGAGAAAGCCAGAAAAGTCTACAAAGGAAGTAGGATACCTGAAGAGAGCAGAGAAAAGGGCAAGCAGTTCAGAAGAATAAACTGGATGGAGCTTTAGCAGCAGCTCCTGGGAGAGAAGACCAGCAGCTGCTTCCAGAAGCAGTGTGTTTTCTCCATGCTGAGGACGGAGCCTTCAAGAATAAACTGCCAAGGCGTAGGGGAAATATCTGAGTTTGTAAAAAGCGCTGGCTGCTCTTGCAAAGGACCCACATTCAATTCCCAACACCTATAGAGTGGCTCAGAACTGCCTGTAACTACAGTCCAGAAGATCTAATGCCCTCTTCTGGCCTCTGTGAGTACCAACAATATATGTAACGCACTGGCAGGTAACACCTATATGCATAAAATAAAAACAAATTTTTATTTTTAAAAAGCTGATCAATCTCAGGGTTGTTTTGATCTGCATTTCCCTGATGATTAAGGATGTTGAGCATTTTTTCAAGTGCTTCTCGGCCATTCGGTATTCCTCAGTTGAGAATTCTTTGTTTAACTCTGTGCCCCACTTTTTAATGGGGATATTTGATTTTCTGGTGTCCACCTTCTTGAGTTCTTTATATATATATTGGATATCAGTCTCACACCAGTAAGAATGGCTAAGATCGAAAATTCAGGTGACAACAGATGCTGGCGTGGATGTGGAGAAAGGGGAACACTCCTCCATTGTTGGTGGGAATGCAAGCTGGTTCAACCACTCTGGAAATCAGTCTGGCGGTTCCTCAGAAAATTGGACATAGTACTACCAGAAGATCCTGCAATACCTCTACTGGGCATATATCCAGAAGATATTCCATCTGGTAACANGGAAGAAGGAGCTAGAGAAAGTACCCAAGGAGCTGAAGGGGTCTTCAACCCTATAGGTGGAAGAATAACCATGAACTAACTAGTACCCCCTGGGCTCGTGTCTCTAGCTGCATATATAGAAGAGGATGGCCTAGTTGGCCATCACTGGGAAGAGAGGCCCCTTGGTTATGCAGACTTTATATGCCCCAATACAGGGGAATGCCGGGGCCAGGGGGTGGGAGCGGGTGGGTAGGGTAACAGGGCCGGGAGGGGGGAGGATATAGGGAACTTTCTGGATAACACTTGAAATGTAAATGAAGAAAATATCTAATAAAAGTTAAAAAAAAAAAAAAAAAAAGCTGATCAATAAAATAAGACAGCCTCCCTGCAAGTAACTCAGAGGGGATATCCATACTAGTAGATCCCAAAGTGCATCCCACAATGTAAGACCGTGCAGAAAATAAGCCAGGGGTATAGCTTAGTTGGTATAGCATGTACCGCATGAGTGCACATCTGTAGTCCCAGCACTGGGGAGGACGGTGCATTTCAGATCACACTGGGCTACACTGTATCTGAGACCAGCCTTGAGAGCAAGACTCTCTCTCAAAAACAAAAACAACCAGGGAACAGGCTCAATGGAGTCCCTGCCCTGCTGTAAAAAGCAATACATTGTTCCTCAGCCATATAAAAGAAAAATATGTTTTCTAGGCTTCTTTGAATGAGATAATAAATATTTAATGATCAAATGAAAAGAGTACTATTTGACAAATGTAGTGGTCTTCATAATGATCTTAATGGCTCTTGACTTCTGGTGTAAATGTCATCATCTTCCACAACACACACACACACATATATAGATATAGATATATAGATATATATGAATGATGCCATGTCTCCAGGATTAGGTTATAAAAGACATCTATCAATGTTTCTTGGATCATTTAATGTAAAATAACATCTTATGTTATATTGGACCCAGATGCACCAGGTAAGCCGTTCTATCCCTAGCAACTGTGTCAGATAATGCTTTTTTAGTAGAAGCTATTTTCTTAGGCATCCATAAGCAAACACAGTCACCTCTTAAAGCCAGTCTTGCACTGCAGCCCAGGCTAAACCTGAACTTCTGATTCTCCCATCCCTAACTCCCGAGTGTTGCAATCACAGGTATGTCATCATGCCTGGCCTAGAACTTATTTTGATTTTTTTTTTTAAGTTTTTGTTTTGAGCTAGGGTTTCACTGTATACCCCTGGCTGTCCTGGAACTTGTAGACCAAGCAGGCCTCAAACTCCCAGAGATCCACCTGCATCTGCTTCCTGAGTGCTGGGATTAAAGGCACGAACCATTATGCCAGGGCAGGATTAAGTTTTTTGAGTCTAGGTTTTAAACAGACCAGGAGTACCTAAAACTCAGCTGGCACATGCCATGGTGTACCAGTGGAGGTGACACGACAATTTGTAGGAAACCATTCTCTTGGACCACCACACACGTCCCAGTGGTCAGACTCAGGCTACCAGGCTTAGCAGCAAGCAGTCTTTTCACTAGCTCATGCTCATTTTTAGTTAGTTCATTTATTTTATTTTATTTTTGCTTCAAGCCAGTGTGGCCCTGTAAATCCTACTCATCTACTCATCTCTGAGTCTTATACCAGCTGGAGAAGGCTTTCTGCTTTGCTTTACCCTCATGTGTGTGTGTGTGTGTGTGTGTGTGTGTGTGTGTGTGGTCATATGTGTCCTGTGTGAAGTAGCCTGAGGATGACTTTATTACTCTTGCTCAGTTGTGCTCCACCTTACTCACTGAAGTAGGGCCTTTGGATCAATCAACAACTTACCAATACGACAAGGCCAGCTAACCAGCTTGCCCCAGGGAGACAGACTTCTAAGAGCTGGGATCACAGCAAGCCCACATCCACCCAGAATTCACGTGGATTCTGGGAGTCTGAACTCCAGTTCACATACTTGTACCACAAGCGCTTTAACGACTGAATGTTCCCAGACCACCTTTGTAAGTAATCATGTATCTAGATTAACCCCTGAGGGGACTCCTACCTAAGCTTCACCATACAAGCATAACAATCAATAGGTTTGCAGATAATAGCTGAGCATTGTAAGAATGGGAATATTTTTGGAACTCTATAACTACCATAGCTACCAAAACAAAATTTGTAAATATCAATTTAAAAACCTTGCATACCTGTTAATTAGGAACCACGCAACAGTAAGCATCCCTGCTAGCCACGTGCCACTCATAAGCCAACTTGTAACAAATAAAGCTGTGACATATATTCCTTGTAATCCAAACACAATGCCAATGTAGAAATACACTGGTTCAATCACTTCCTAAAGGTAAAAAGAAAGGGAATGACAGAGGATGATGTTAAACAACGCACAGATCCAACAAACCCACGTAAGAAAACAGATGTGAAAGTGAAAACAGGGCTGGAGGGATGGCTCAGTGGCCAAGAGCACTTTCCTCCTTACAGAGAACCTCAATTCTGCTCCCAGAGCCCACATGGTGGCTCACAACTATCTATAACTTCTAGAGCAGTGGCTCTCATCCTTCCTAGTGCTGTGACCCTGTAATATAGTTACTCATGTTGTGGTGATCCCAACCATAAACTTACTTCATTGCTACTTCATAACTGTAATTTTGCTACTGTTTTAAATCATAATGTAAACACCTGATATGCAGGATATCAAAGGGGTCAAGACCCACAGAGTGAGAACTACTGTCCTAGAGGATCTGATGCCCTCGGCTCTCTAAGGGCACTGGGCACACATGTGGTCATATACAGATATGCAAGCAAAACACTCCTACACATGAAGTAAATCTAAAATAAAAATAATGATAAAAGAAATACATACGTTGCTGCCAGTTGCTTGATAGAGCACGCTGGCAATAAGTTCTGGGTACAAGGACATCTGCTGCATGGCGTTGATAGTCTTCAGGGAGATGGTTCTGTTATTGTGCGTCAGCTCATAAACACCTAAATACATAATGATTTTTCTCCAGATTACTGTTCTGCTTCAACAGTGATTAACATGTCATTCATTAGTAATCACAAATAATATGGAAAGAAAGATACTCAGACGCTACAGTAGACGCTGCATCTTCCCAACTTATTACTCTATCCCGCATCCTAAAGCTCGCAGCCTTTGAGAAGAGTGCTTTCCTTTAGAACAACATCATTTCTGCAGTTACAACTGTGGCTGGCCATACCTCTCTCGAATGACGGCGCCTTCAGCATGTCTTTATAGTAGGAATAGTAAATAGCACTGTCTCCCTGAAAGGTGATCTCTCGCTCAAGCTCCTGCAACGACACAAGCAGTAAAGGTCAGGGCTGCACATCAGCTGTACTCTTTCTTTTCCTTCATCCTCTTGTGTTTGGTTTCACTTGTTTCCTTCAAACTTTAACTGACATTTACAGTTTTATTCAAGGACATATTTAAAATTTCCTAAATTACCGTATTAATAAGAGTAATAACAATTTTCAATAGTCTAGCAATCATTTTTGTGAAAACACTTATGGTTTCAAATGGTTTACAACTGATATAACATTATATGTTTTACATACAAGGAAATTCTAGAAGGAAAACCCCTAAGAATACCCTACAAAGAGCAGAAATACTAAGAAGGGACTGACAATAAACTGAATGTCAAACTTTAAAGTAAAAGCCAGGCATGGTGGTATATGCCCATAACCCTAGCCCAGAGAAGGCTGAGGTGGGAGGGTCAAGTCTGAGACCAGCTTGGGCTACGTAGTAAGTTCCAGAACTGCAGTATGACTCTATTTAAAAAATATAAATGACTTCAAAAACAAAATGTCCAGAATAAGAAGATAAATTTTGGGGCTGGTGGGATGACTCAGCTGTTAAGAGCACTGACTGCTCTTCTGAAGGTCCTGAGTTCAAATCCCAGCAACCACATGGTGGCTCACAACCATCTGTAATGAGATCTGATGCCCTCCTCTGGTGCGTCTGAAGAAAGCTATAGTGCACTTATGTATAATAATAAAAAATAAATCTTTAGGCTGGAGCGAACAAGGCTGGTGCAAGCAGTGCTGACTGGAGCGAGAGGAGCCAACTAGAGTGAGCAGAGGTCTTAAATTCAATTCCCAGCAACCACATGATGGCTCACAACTATCTGTACAGCTACAGTGTACTTATAGACATAAAATAAACAAATAAATCTTTAAAAAAATAAAAAGAAGATAAATTTATGCAGGAAGCGGTGTTTTCTATGACTATATATAACTTTACATATTGAGAAGACAAAGGCTTTAATAAGTCCATTTGCAGACCCACACAGTCTCAGTGTTTCCCAAATAAGCAAGATTTCCAAATCTTAGTGGCTGGACACGTGACTCAGTAGTGGAGGGTTTGTAGGTCCTGGTTCAATTCCCTAATCAAAGAAAGAAAAAAAATCCCAAGATTCAAGTACAAAGAACCAAAACTACAGTAATTAAAAACATGGGGCAAGGGCCTGCGAGAGCGAGCAGGGCCAGCCGGAGCGAGCGGGGCAGACCAGAGCGAACAGGGCAGACCGGGACGAGAAGGGTTGACCTGAACGAGGAAAAAAAAAAACATGGGGCAAAGCCAGGCAGTGGTGACACATGCCTTTAATCCCAGTACTTGGAAGGCAGAGGCAGGTGGATTTCTAAGTTCAAGACCAGTCTGGGCTACAGAGTGAGTTCCAGGACAGCCAGGGATACACAGAGAAACCCTGACTTGAAAAACAAACAAACAAACAAACAAGCAAAACATGGGGCAAGAGGGCATATGTGGTGTCTCCACTTTAATTCCAGCACTCCAGAGGCCAAGGAGAGCAATCTCTGTGAGTTTAAGGCGATCTTAGTCTACTAGCAAGTTCTACTACAACTAGAAAACACACAGTGAGACCCCATCTCAAACAAACAAAACCATCAGAATGTTTTGTATTTTTTATGCTAAATCAATTTTTTGTTCGGTCCTAATCTTATTTCCTCCTGGATAGGAGTCCAACCCTAGGCCCTGTGTCTGCTGGTCCAGAGCTCTAACCCTGCTCTATAATCCAGCCCTGAGCAGATCATCTGCTAACATCAAGCTGTTTTCACACAGTAAAGATTAAGGATTCCTACTTCAAAATCTGAGATCTTAAACATTCCAAAAGCTGAACCTTTGTGCATGTGGACATGATGGTGTAAGTGAAAAATGTTCCCCCAAGGAAGAACAATAAAACTGCTAGCACAACAGAAATGCAAGAACAGCTTCAGACTACACACAGGAAGCTATGACACTGAAATGTATGCCTAGATGCAGAACCCCTTCCCAAGATGTCAGATTGTGTATATATAAGTACTACAAAATAAAAACAAATGATTTTTTAAAATATCCAAATCTCTACCACTTTGGTCCTTGGCACTTTGGATAAGGGATATCCAAACTATACTCAAGAACAATGTTACTAGAACCAATTTTTAAAAAAAAGATTCATTATGTTTAAGGGTGTGTGTGCGTTTGTGTGCGCACATGTGCACACACACGCGTGCGTGCGCGCTTGCCCTCAAGTGTGTGTACATGCATTCAGGTACCTGTACATATATATTTAGGTATCTATGGAAGCCACAGTCACAGGCTGTTCTGAGCTGCCTAGCATGGGAATAAGGAGCTGACTTGGCTCCTTTTTAAAAGAAGTATGCACTCTTGCCCACTGAGTTGTCTCTCAGCCCCTAGGAGCAATTTCCCAAAGTTCTAACTTGTTATGATTTTACTGGCTAATTAAAGAGCCTTGGGATCTATAAGATGGCGCAATGGATAAGAGTATTTGCCACTAAGCCTAATAACCCAAGTTTGATTCCAGAAGCTACATGTTGGAAGGATAAAGTTGTCCACTGATCTTCAAAAGCGCGTGCGCACACACACACACACACACACACACACACACACACACACACACACGATAAATAAATAAACACAAGTAAAATATTTTAACTGTTTGGAGTACACCTAAGTTTACACACTAAGTGTCTGTAATCCTAGCACTTAAAAATTCAAACAGGAGGACAGAGAGTTCAAGGCCACCCTGGGTTACAAACAAGACTCTGCCTTTAATTAAATGTAAAAAATACAAATACTTCTGTTACATTGTAGTTACATTTTGAAAAGGGCTAGATTATACAGTTCTTTGAGTTTCTGTATTATAAAATATTTCCATTTCCATATATGTTTTCCATTGTTAAGTCTCCAAAAGGAAATGTTTTCCAGATCTACTTATCCAATGAACTGCTCTCCCATTTAAACACTGTTCTGGTCTGAATGCTATTGTCCTAGATACAGACCAATTTTGCATGTGGAAATTCAATCCCTAATGCGATGGTATTTGAAAGAGGGATTTGGAATATGGGTGTGTCATGAGGACAAATCCTTTATGATAGGATTAGTGTACTTAGGAAACAGGTTCCAGAGCTCCCTGGACCCTTATGCCACAGTAAAATGGTCAGTAACCTATGGATCAAGAAGCCGGTTCTGAACTGCATGGTACTAGTACAGCGACAGACAGGTAGATCAATGGAGAAGCTAGAGATAGAACCCCAGGAGCTTAAGGGGTCTGCAACCCTAGAAGAGGAACAACAATATGAACTAACCAGAACCCCCAGAACTCATGTCTCTAGCTCCACATGTAGCAGAAGATGGCCTAGTCGGCCATCATTGGGAGGAGAGGCCCCTTGATATTGCAATCTTTATATACTCGAATACAGGAGAACGCCAGGGCCAAGAAGTGGGAGTGGGTGGGCAGGGGAACAGGGCGGGGGTAGGGGGTAGGGAACTTTCGGGATAGCATTTGAAATGTAAATTAAGAAAATGTCTAATAAAAAATATTGAAAAAAAAGAAAAAAAAGAAAAAAAAAAAAAGAATTGAAGACCCAGAAATGAATCCACACAACTATGGTCACTTGATCTTTGACAAGGGAGCTAAAACCATCCAGTGGAAAAAAGACAGCATTTTCAACAAATGGTGGGTGCTAGCACAACTGGTGGTTATCATGGAAAGAATGCGAATTGATCCATTCTTATCTCCTGTACAAAGCTCAAGTCTAAGAGGATCAAAGACCTCCACATAAAACCAGAGACACTGAAATTTATAGAGGAGAAAGTGGGGAAAAGCCTCGAAGATATGGGCACAGGGGAAAAATTCTTAAACAGAACAGCAATGGCTTATGCTGTAAGATCAAAAATTGACAAATGGGACCTTATAAAATTGCAAAGCTTCTGTAAGGCAAAAGACACTGTCAAGAAGACAAAAAGTATCCACGCGCTGGTCGTCCTTCTTGATTTTCTTGTGTTTTGCAAATTGTATCTCAAAATACCCATGAAAGAAGTTACAGAGACAAAGTTTAGAGCTAAGATGAAAGGATGGACCATACAGAGACTACCCCACCAGGGGGATCCATCCCATAATCAGTCATTAAACTCAGACACTATGGCATAGGACAGCTAGTGCCTACTTAAGGGACCCTGATATAGCTGTCTCATACAGAAGTGGATGCTCATAATCATCTATAATATGGAACACAGGGCCCACAATGGAGAAGCCAGAGATAGAACCCCAGGAGCTGAAGCGGTCTGCAACCCTAGAAGAGGATCAACAATATGAACTAACCAGAACCCCCAGAACTCGTGTCTCTAGCTCCATATGTAGCAGAAGATGGCCTAGTCGGCCATCATTGGGAAGAGAGGCCCCTTGGTACTGCAATCTTTATATGCCCCAATACAGGGGAACGCCAGGGCCAAGAAGTGGGAGTGTGTGGGTAGGGGAGCAGGGCGGGGGGAGGGTATAGAGAACTTTCGGGATAGCATTTGAAATGTAAATTAAGAAAATATCTAATTTTTAAAAATTGGAAAAAAAAAAAAAAGACAAAAAGGCCACCAACAGATTGGGAAAGGATCTTTACCAATCCTAAATCTGATAGGAGACTAATACCCAATATCTACAAAGAGCTCAAGAAGCTGGACTCCAGAAAATCAAATAACACCATTAAAAAATGGGGTACAGAACGAAAGAAAGAATTCTCAAATGAGGAATACAGAATGGCTGAAAAACACCTGAAAAAATGTTCAACATCCTTAATCATCAGGAAAATGCAAATCAAAACAACACTGAGATTCCACCTCACACCAGTAAGAATGGCTAAGATCAAAAATTCAGGTGACAGCAGATGCTGGCGAGGATGTGGAGAAAGAGGAACACTCCTCCATTGTTGGTAGGATTGCAAGCTTGTACAACCACTCTGGAAATCAGTCTGGCGGTTCCTCAGAAAAGTGGACATAGTACTACCAGAGGATCCAGCAATACATTTCCTGGGCATATACCCAGAAGATGTTCCAACTGGTAATAAAAGCACATGCTCCACTATGTTCATAGCAGCCTTATTTATAATAGGCAGAAGCTGGAAAGAACCCAGATGTCCCTCAACAGAGGAATGGATACAGAAACTATGGTACATTTACACAATGGAGTACTACTCTGATATTTAAAAAAATGAATTTATTAAATTCTTGGGCAAATGGATGTATCTGGAGGATATCATCCTTAGTGAGGTAATCCAATCACAAAAGAAATCATTAGATATGCACTCACTAATAAGTGGATATTAGCCCAGAAACTTAGAATACCCAAGATACAATTTGCAAAATACAAGAAAATCAAGAAGAAAGACCAGTGTGTGGATTCTTCATTCCTCCTTAGAATAGGGAACAAAATACTCATGAAAGGAGTTGCAGAGACAAAATTTGGAGCTAAGACGAAAAGATGGACTATCCAGAGTTTACCCCACCCAGGGATCCATCCCATAATCAGTCACCAAACTCAGACACTATTGCATAGAACAGCAAGAATTTGCTGAAGGGATCCTGATATAGCTGTCTCGCATGAGGCTATGCCAGTGTCTGGCAAATACAGAAGTGGATGCTCACAGTCGTCTATAGGATGGAACACAGGGCTCCCAATGGAGAAGCTAGACAAAGTACCACAGGAGCTGAAGGGGTCTGCAACCCTATAGGTGGAACAACAATATGAACTAACCAGTACCCCCAGAGCTCGTGTCTCTAGCTGCATATGTAGGAGAAGATGGCCTAGTCGGCCATCATTGGGAAGAGAGGCCCCTTGGTATTGCAAACTTTATATGCTCCAATACAGGGGAACGCCAGGGCCAAGAAGTGGGAATGTGTGGGTAGGGGAGCAGGGCGGGGGGAGGGTATAGAGAACTTTCGGGATAGCATTTGAAATGTAAATTAAGAAAATATCTAATAAAAAAAAGTAAAAAAAAAAATAAAAGCCGGTTCTGGGACAGGCCTGGTGGCACATACCTTTAACCGCAGCATTCTGGAGGCAGATGCAGATAGATGTGTGAGTTAGTTCCTGGACAGTCTGGTCTACATAGTGAGTTCTAAGTGTCTACCAGTGGGACATAGTGAGATTCTGTCTTATAAAGGGGGAGGGAGTGTAAAGACAGAGGAGAGAGGGAGAGACTGCTGGTGACATGTTGGCCTTTGAGTCTAATTTATAGTTTTTTTTAGCAACTCAAATATACTAAGACAGACCTAAATGAATTACTCTTAAAATTATTTTGGGGGGTTGGAAGTTTTTTCTAGCTGGGTGTAGTAGCTCCAGCACTCAGGAGGAGGAAGGAGGCAGGACTCCCGAGTCTGAGACCAGACTGGACTAAACATAGTGAGTTTCCTGCTAGCCTAACAGTGAGACTTTGTTGCAAAAACAAAACAGCAAAAACAGATTTGTTTATTTACAAGATTTCAAAGATGAAATTCTAACCATCATCCTTTAAATTAACTGTGCATATAAAACACACAGACTTTACTAACTAGCTGGACGTGGGGTGGATGCCTTTAATGCCAGCACTCAGGCGGCAGAGGCACTCTGATCTCTGTTTGTGGTCAACCTAGTCAACAGAGCTAGTTTCAGGACACACAGGGATACACAGAGGAACCCTGTCTCAAAAAAAGAAATAAATAAAAAAGTGCTTACTAAACTGTAGACAAATTCTAAAGTAGTCCTAAAAGTCTGCAGTTGTGAAGAAGATCTCAATGCCAACGCCCTTCATCTGCTCACACACTCTGATTACAAAGTTCTTCCTCAACACCTGTATTTACAGACTTCTGCTGTTCTCAGTTCTGCTCATACAATACAGCCACCTGACCCTAAGCACTGCAGATTGCTAGCCTGAAGACTCTGAGAGGGAGGTGGCTTCCTGACAGTTACCCAGGTGACTATCCTACATCTGTTATGTACAACTCTAATGACAGTGTTTTGTGGTTTGTTTTCTGAGGCAGGGTCTTCATGTACCAACCTAGCAAACCACAGAGATCCACCTGCCTCAGACTCCTGGGCTGGGATTAAAGATGTGCCCTCTGTTCCCAAGCTAAGACATTACTTTAGGAAAAAGCACAGGCTAATTAGTAATTACCCAGTTAAAACACTCATATTTGTTGTTTTACACAAATCAGTGTCTAAAAACATTCAGTTGCCTTAACTACTTGCTCAAAAATAAGGAATGACAAAAGTAAACACACAAAACCATCAGTATGGGCTCCAAACTCCATAGAGCCAAAGGTCAAATGATGAAATTTCAAATATAAGTATAGCAATTATGAGCTGGGCAGTGGTGGCGCACGCCTTTAATCCCAGCACTTGGGAGGCAGAGGCAGGTGGATTTCTGAGTTCGTGGCCAGCCTGGTCTACAGAGTGAGTTCCTGGACAGCCAGGACTACACAGAGGAAAAACCCTGTCTCAGAAAACCAAAAAAAAAAAAAAGTATAACAATTATGCATTCTGTAAAATACCGTAACTGAAAACCAAACATTAAACATGAGGCAATATCTTTTTTTTTAAAGGCGTGCGCCACCACACCCGGCTTTTTTTTTATGTTATCCCCTTTCCCAGACACACACAACCCACCCCCACCCCCGCTTCCTGGAAACCCCCAATCCCATCCTCCCTTCCCCTGCTTCTATGAGGGTGTTCCTGGGGCATCTATGGAGACGAGACAACATGTTAGAGCTATTATTGGAACCAGTTAGAGGATTTGGTGAATCAAGATACTTGTTATACCACATACATACACAAAATAAATAAATGCATTTTAAAATTGAAAAATATATAATAAAATTAAAATGTAAATCCTGCTATATCTGTTAATCATTTTCAACCTTCCCCTAAAAATTGCAATTATAAAATCTAATTCTAAAATTAGATAATATAAGTGTAATTACATAATCTAAAAAGTAAAGGTTTGTTTTTTTTGTTGTTTTTTTTTTTTTTTTTTTTTTTTTTTTTTTTTTTTTTTGGTTTTTTGAGACAGGGTTTCTCTGTATAGCCCTAGCTGTCCTGGAACTCACTTTGTAGACCAGGCTGGCCTCGAACTCAGAAATCCGCCTGTCTCTGCCTCCCTAGTGCTGGGATTAAAGGCGTGCACCACCACACCCGGCAAAAGTAAAGTATTTTAATGCTGAAATTCATATTTCTGAAATATGAACTACCAAAACTACTAAGAGGCTGACCAATAAATACCATAACACGTTTCTGAAAGGACCTAGAGAGTCAGCTTGATCTGACCACAGCCATCTTCTGACAGAGGAGCCATGGCTGCTCCTGAGTAGCTCTGACCTGTTTTTCCCGTTTCTCAGGATGCTCTAAATGGACAAACTGCTAGAGCAGGTTTTTTTTCTTTTTTTTCCCCCTTGTTCCAGTCAAAGGTGCCGCCCCGGCCCCGCTCCAGCCGGCCCCCCTCGCTCGGGCCGGCCCCCGCTCGCTCCAGTCAGTCCGACTTGCTCAGTCCCTGCTCTCTCCTGTCCAAGGATTCATTTATTATTATTATTCATAAGTACACAATAGCGGACTTCAGACGCACCAGAGGAGGGTGTCAGATCTCATTAAGGGTGGTGTTAAGCCACCATGTGGTTGCTGGGATTTGAACTCATCACCTTCAGAAGAGCAGTCGGGTGCTCTTACCCACTGAGCCATCTCACCAGCCCCATCTCACTTCCTTGTCATTCCAAGTTCAAGGACTCAGTTTTGCTACTGCCCACAACTCGCTACAAATGAGCTCCACTCAACTCCTCTGCAGCCTGGATCTGCCTGTCTTTCTTCAGTCTGGTGCCTCTTGCAGCCAGTTCTCATACACTTGGACCAGATTTTCCTCAAACAAGCCCAGATAAATTCACTGTACAAGGAGAACCCTAATAGTTTCTAGTTTATAAATTAGCTTACTTCATTTTGTTTGAGATAGTCTCACTATGTAGGCCTGGTCAGCCTGAAACTAGCTAAGGAGACCAAGTTAGCCTATACTTAATAGAGCTCTGTCTACCTCTGCCTGCCAGTGCTAGATTTATGGCACCTGCCACCACACCCAGCTTATTACATATTTTAAAGGTGATACTGTAACTGTGTCACAAAAGAACTTCTATAGCATTATGCTAATACCTACAAATAAGAAGGTACTTGTCATACTTACCAAATATAAGTACGACCTCCTAAGAAACACATTGTTCAAGTTAATAGTAAGGGTGAAAACACTTTTCATATTCTCAAAATTCTTCTTACCTGCCTGTTGGAAAACCAGAATTTCCGTTCATGGTAAGCTGACAAGTAGAAAACATGCATCATACCACTAATAACGGCTGCGAGACAGCCAATGACGATCTTTGCAAAACGTTGAAATGATACATCTGAAAAAGAATATTAAAGATAATCAAACTCCAACAGAGGCCCATCCTACAGGACAGCTCAGCAGGATGCTTCCCAGATGAGAAGCTCAGCTGATGGAACACCTGCCTGGCATATGTGAGGTCCTGGGGTAATCCCCACTATAAGCAAAGGAAAGAGGAAGAGGCAGAAAGAAGGATGGATGGATGGATATCAGATAAGAAGGATGGATGGATGGATGGATGGATGGATGGATGGATGGATGGACAGGTGGATGTCAGGAGAGAAAGATGGATGGATGGATGTTAGGGTCATCAGAAACAAAAACCGAGGAAACTGTCAGCGCATAGATTCCAAAACAACTGGCAACAAAAATAAAGCCATGAGATGAAGACTAAGAAAATGTGGGTAAAGTGCAGGTTCTATTTAAGGGGATGCCTCAATATTTATTACTTGTAACAAATGCACCACACTGACGTAAAACGCCAACAAGGGAAACATGGTCTAGGAACCTGTAAGGTTTAGTGTGAAAAAGTACTAGTCACCAATCATGATAACCTGAGTTCAATCCTTCAGACCAACATGGTAGAAGGAGAGAACTAATTCCTAAAAGTTGTCTCTGATCTTCCATGTATGCTCACGTTCACTTGCACACTCTCTCTCTCTCTCTCTCTCTCTCTCTCTCTCACACACACACACACACACATACACACATACACATACAAACACTAAATTAGTAAAAAACAATTTTTAAGTCTATATTTTACATGATGAACACATTGTAGAGATTTGTTTCACAGTAAGGCAAATATGATTAACATGAAAGAACAGTACACTGAAAATTGGTTGAAACATGAAGAAAAGACCAGGAGTGGTGATGCTTGTCTTTAATCCCAGCACTGGGAGGCAGAGGCAGGTGAACCTCTGCATTTGAGACCAACCAAGTCGTCTGTCTACAGAGCAAGTTCCAGGACGGCCAGAGCTACACATAGAAACCCTCTGTTTCGAAAAAAACAAAACAAACAAACCTAAGAAACAACAATTTTAAAAAACAAGATATAAGAAAAAAATGTCCACTGACATTAAATGATCAAAAGGAATAGGTTAATATCTATAAACTATCTATTAATATCTATTAATATTTATAAACACTCATTCTGAATCTCTTCTGATAGTTTTCCTTTCAAAAAAAAACCTAGCCGGGTGTGGTGGCGCACACCTTTAATCCCAGCACTCGGGAGGCAGAGGCAGGCAGATTTCTGAGTTCGAGGCCAGCTATACAGAGAAACCCTGTCTCAACCCCCCCCCAAAAAAACCCTAAATGAATAAATTAATTAATTAATTAAACTACCAATTTAAAAAGATAGTACATGCCCAGCATCCCAAGCAGCTAGATCACAAATTCAAAGCCAGCCTGGGCTTCAGATGAGTTCTGGGCTTCATAAACAAACAAACAATAATGTATAGGATTTTAAATTACATGGTCAGTCATAATCCAGCATAAGCCAATAAATATTTCAGTTGTAAAATGCTGATCAAATATAGAAAATAAAAAAATATTTCATAGGTATCAATATCAATAATATAGATAACAGTTTTTGTTGTTTCTGTATTACAAAGCTTTATTTCTCACAACTCTCCAAATTTTAGGCTACTGCTTAATTCAGCAGCCCAGCTTTGTTCCTGGACGTCTGGTCTCTTCACAGATCCAGATTAGCATGACTCTCTATCTGACATGCTATTGTCAGGACAGAGGAACAAAGCAGAAAAGCAATTTATGCTCAGAACTAGCATTGCTCTTCCTCTCACATTCCATAGGCTCAAACCAGTCACAGACCTGCCTCTCAGCAGGACAGGAAGGTCACTGCCTCAGAGAGGGAGTCCAAATCCAACAGCAGTCAAGGGATTTGCCATACACTTTTAGGAAAGACAGTATGTGTTTAGGAATAATAAAATAAAAATAAAACTGACTGTTTCCACAGGCAAATATTTACTTCCTTCTCCAAAGCAAAACATAGTCACTGATTCACATACTGACTGAACAGCTTTCTCAGATCTGCTTGCTGCCTGCAGACAAGTTCATAAACCAATTTAAGCCCTCAAGAGTTGCAGACACCTGAAACTCTGATAGACAATCCCAAAGGCTAAATTAGGTAGAGGTGCAGCCGAAAATCCAATGACTTGGGTAAGTGGGTAATCTGAAGCCAGGCAGAACAAGCTAGTGAGGACATGATGCTAAAAAAAAAAAAAAAATCAAAGGGTGAATATGATGGTGTACTGGCTAGGTTTGTGTCAACTTGACACAGCTGGGGTTATCACAGAGAAAGGAGCTTCAGTTGGGAAAATGCCTCCATGAGATCTAGCTGTGAGGCATTTTCTCAATTAGTGATCAAGGGCCCCTTGGGGGTGGGACCATCTCTGGGCTGGCAGTCTTGGGTTCTATAAGAGAGCAGGCTGAGCAAGCCAAGGGAAGCAAGCCAGTAAAGAACATCCCTCCATGGCTTCTGCATCAGCTCCTGCTTAAGTTCCAGTCCTGACTTCCTTTGGTGATGAACAGTAGTATGGAAGTGTAAGCCGAATAAACCCTTTCCTCCCCAACTTGCTTCTTGGTCATGATGTTTGTGCAGGAATACAAACCCTGACTAAGACAGATGGTGCATACCTTTAATCTCAGCACAGAGAGGCAAGAGGCAGGAAGATCTCTACTGAGTTCAAAGCCACCCTGGTCTACACACTGAGTCCCAGGACATTAAGAGCTGCAGAAGAACCCTGTCTAGAAAAAAGAAAGAGAAAGGCAGACAGATAGACATAGACAGACAGACACAGATAGACACACACATACACACACACACAGAAATTTTTAATACAAAATATGCCTGCAAGATATATGCTCACCTCTTTAAGCCCTTACCTTTCTTACTCTCATCTCTAGCCCTCCTTCTCTCTCTCCATTCCCGCTCCCTCTGCTCCACGTGGCCATGGCCGGCCTCTCTCTACCGTCTCTCCTCCCCCCTGCCTTTCTACAATAAAGTTCTAAAACCATTAAAAAAAAAAAAAAGATCTATGTTCACAAACACAACATTCACAGCATGAATATTTGTAATTAAATACTGAAAACCCAGCCGGGTGTGGTGGCACACACCTTTAATCCCAGCACTCGGGAGGCAGAGGAAGGCAGATTTCTGAGTTCGAGGCCAGCCTGGTCTACAAATTGAGTTCCAGGACAGCCAAGGCTATACAGAGAAGCCCTGTCTCAAAAAACCAAAAATTTATTGAAAGAAAGAAAGAAAGAAAGAAAGAAAGAAAGAAAGAAAGAAAGAAAGAAAGAAAGAAAGAAAGACTGAAAACCCAAATGTCCAAAAGAAGCAATTAAGTACAGTCAAACAATGAAATGCTACTAAGCATGGGGCTGGAAAGACAGACGAGTACTTGCTGCTTTTCCAAAGGACCCCAGCTCCAGTCCCAACACCCATTTCTAGTGGCTTACAACTGTCTGTAACTCTAGCTCCAAGGGATTTGACACTATTGCCCTCTGCAGACACCTGCACTCACATGTATATACAGTATCTACATGCATACACACATACTTAATAATATAGGGCCTGGAGAGATGGCTCAGTACCTAAGAGCACTGGCTGCTCTTCCAGAAGACCCTGTTTCATTCCCAATACCTCTGTGGCAGCTGACAAACATCTGTAACTCCATTTCCAGGGGATCCGACACAAATTTCTGACCTCAGCAGTCACAAGGCATGCATGAGGTTCACATACAAACATGCAGACAAAACACTTATACACATTAATGTGTGTGTATGTATACATTTTAAAATGCCTGCAACTACCCATGGCAACAGCATTATCAAATGCCTGTCGCTATAGAAGATGCTTCTGTTTGTTCCTGACACGGTTTCACTCTGTATTGCTTATATCTCACCTTTTTAAAATATTTATTTATTTGTTTGTTTGTTTATTTTGGTTTTTCGAGACAGGGTTTCTCTGTGTAGCCCTGGCTGTCCTGGAACTCACTTTGTAGACTAGGCTGGCCTCGAACTCAGAAATCCGCCTGCCTCTGCCTCCGAAGTGCTAGGATTAAAGGAGTGTGCCACCACGCCCGGCTTGTCTCTCATCTTGAGCTCTCAATTCTCCTCCCTTAGCCTCCTCACAAAAGATTTCCTAGCAATTCTGGGTTAACATTTTGGAGATGGGTGGGTGGCACCATCCCTCAACTGGGGTGTGGAGGGGAAGGGACATGCTTTACCTCTGGATATGATCTCAACAGGTTCTCCCTCCCCTTTGGGGGGTATTTCAGCTAATGTCATCCCTGTGGAGTCCTGGGAGACTCTTGCTTTCCTGGCATTTGGGATTTTCTTGTTGCTACCCCCAGTTCCCCATCTCCCACTGCTACACACCTCTGTTCAATTTCCTGATCCTCTGTGTATCTCCCATACCTGATTCTGCTCCCCTTTTCTCCCTCCCCCTCCTCTCTTCCTGTCAAGTCTCTCCCACCCTTTACTTCCCTTGATTATTTTGTTCCCCCTTCTAAGTAGGACTGAAGCATCCACTCTCTGGTCTTCCTTCCTCTTGAGTTTCATGTGGTCCGTGAATTGTATCGTGGGTATTCCACACTCTTTGCCTAATATCCACTTATTAGTGAGTACATAGCATGTGTGATCTTTTGGACTGAGTTACCTCACTCAGGGTGATATTTTCTAGATGCATCCATTTGCCTGCAAATTTCATGAAGTCTCCAAAATTTTAACCCAGAATTGCTCCTGTCTAAAGGAAATATAGGGACAATGAGTGGAGCAGAGACTGAAGGAAAGGCCATCCAGAGACTGCCCCACTTGGGGATCCATCCCACATGCAGACACCAAAACCAGACACTATTGAAGATGCCAAGAAGTGCTTGCTGACAGGAGCCTGATACAGCTGTCTCCTGAGAGGCTCTGCCAGATCCTGTCCAATACAGATGTGGATGCTCACAGCCAACCATTGGACTGAGCACAGGAACCCCAATGGAGGAGTTAGGGGAAGGACTGAAGGAGCTGAAGGGGCCTTATCTGGCATCAGTAGGATAGGCCCTTGGTCCTGTGAAGGCTTGATGCCCCAGTATAGAGGAATGCTAGGGTGGTGAGGCAGGAGTGGGTAGGTAAGTGGGGGAGTAGCCTCATAGAAGCAGGGTAGGAGGGAATAGGAATGGGGTTGTGCAAAGGAGAAACCGGGAAAGGGGATAACATTTGAAATGTAAATAAATAGAATATCCAATTTTTTAAAAATTTTTTTAATAAAAAAAGAGAAAAACACCCTGGTTTATCAAAAGTTACACCACCTACTTACATATTTATATATTTGTTCCATGAAAATAAATAATATACCCCTATTTTCAAATACTTATATTAAATGGTTATCAAAACCATAAATAAATTATAAAAACTTAAAAAAAAAATTAAAGAAAAAGATTTCCTAGCCCAGGGTAAGGTGATACCTTATGCTTAGCAGGATTTCTGAATTGCTGTGGAACTGTGGTGTGTCTCCAGCTGTTCCTTCCTTTCAAAGAGAAGGATTTACAGCATCACAGTATCTAACAGTGTATATTAAGAGGGGGCACATACAAGAAAGCAAGGTAGGCCTGAGGCAGGTCCACAGTACAGGACGGCTTACTGTTAGGCTCTGGGCTGGCATCTGGAAATCTGAATTTCAAGGGAGTTTCTACCTTCTCTGATAGGGTGGTTAACTGTGCCTACCTTATTTGTACAATGTGGTTTATGCTTCCTTCCAGGGAGTCTAAAATTTGGCCATATAATCATATGATAGGCAAAAAATATCTACAAGGCCAACTCCCTGGTTTTTTTTTTAAAAACAACAACTGAGTATTGCCTCTAATGAGTTTCACTCACTGACAAAACTATAAATGCCAGAATTTGAGGTCAAAGAGATGAAGAATGCTGTATGACTCCACTAGAGGAGAGTTTTGGAAGTGTGCATCCAATAACTTACACACCTTTGCTCTGGGCTGCCTTGAAGCTGCTCACTAAGGCAATCACACCTTCAAACACAATTATTTTCTAAGATCTTGAGTCCTTGAAGGAAACCACTGTTGTTGAAGACTGTGACATGTTGCAAAAAATTAGTATTTTTAGATCATAGGTCTTAAGATCAGAATGAGTCCTAGCTGGCCCTGATGTAGAAAAGATTTAAAACTGAGGTTATGACAAAATAAGATTGGATGTCTCCCTTAGCGCAGGGGAGAGTATGTGCTATCCTTAATGCAGGAGAGGGGATGTGTTGTCTGAGAAAGAGAGGAGCAAATATTTATGAGAAAAAGACTAACTCATTGATAGTACAAGCTACATGTTCAAAGACCCCCCCCAGGGCTTGACCCCCATTGTGATAAAATAAATAAATGAATAAAAACAGAATATTATATATTTCTACCCATAACCATGACTTCTAAGAGTTTCCTGTAGTAACGGTGTCCTTCTGTAAGCCATTGTCTGGACTGACTAGCACTTGCCTGGACAAAAAACAGTGGGTCCGGGAGGCAGAGGCAGGCGGATTTCTGAGTTCGAGGCCAGCCTGGTCTACAGAGTGAGTTCCAGGACAGCCAAGGCTACACAGAGAAACCCTGTCTCGAAAAACAAAAACAAAAACAAAAAACAAAAAAAAAAAGTGGGTCAGTCCAGCAGAACTTCCAAGAGGCCTTCCTTCTCTCTTCTTCTATGCCAAGAAAACATGTCCCAAATGGGGGCTATTCCTTCCTGACTATGAAGCCAAGCCAGCCAACCCATGTCTGAAACATATAACCTATCAGAAATAAATGTCTGTCATATCATGACCACAACATGGGCCATAATTAAAGTACAAATGTTTATTGTGAAGTGATCCAGTTTGGGGGTTGTTCTATAGCAAAAACCAACTGTGTTAACCATAAATTTAATCTCAAAATATCTTTATGTAAGATGGGGGCATGTCCAGTGGTAGAGAGCTTAGGTTTAGTTCTCACTCAACACCTCAAAATACAAAAGGCAAAAGACATCATTTTTGAAAGTGTGCACATCCAAATGATGAAAACATACTTTTCCAGCATGATTATCTGGGTGCTAGTGTACCCAGATCCATCCGACTTACATTTCGGAGCTCTTTCAGGAGCTGGGGTTCTGCGGATCTTCTCTGCTTTAGCTTCCTGACTTCCTGAAGTTCTTTGCTTTTTCCTTTGGCGGGGTTCTACAGATGATCCTTAAAATAGTGAAGACATAATTGCAATGTGTTCATCAATTTCAGATCTCAGGTAGATCAACTTTTGTTAGGTTACCTACATGGCCAGATCCTAGTGGAGAGCCCCAAGTCCTATCTCTAATGAGCTTCGCTGGTCGAAAGAAAACACAAATAGCACAGCTCTGATACTGAAGGAATCAAGTATAACATCTATGACAAAGAGAAAAAACTGGAGATCATGTGACTAAAGCAGTCACACTGAGACCCATTAGTGCGAGGAGTATCCGGAGTATCATAGTATCTGTGCCTCTTCCTCAAAACTATCTTCAGTATACAGGTGGAAACAACAAACATGTATTTCCTACCACAGCAACTCATGTTTTCAGAATCCAACTGATAAAAGCTTACAAAGTCTTCTCCTGAAGTGATGCTGTTTTAAAATGTCCTAAGTTAATTTTTTTCCCTGAAGCTTTGAGGTTTATACTGCCCTTACTATGATAGTTACCTGATATTATGAAAGCCATCATTTGCAGGCGAACAATTTTTGTTCAAAATACAATGGATTCATCATAAAACTATGGCTTTTATTTCCTTTTTAAAGGCAGGCTCTTGAGTAGCCTCAAACACATGATCCTCCTGCCTCAGCCTTCTTTTTTTTTCCCTTTTTTTTTTTGGTTTTTTGAGACAGGGTTTCTCTGTATAGCCCTGGATGACCTGGAACTCACTTTGTAGACCAGGCTGGCTTCGAACTCAGAAATCCGCCTGCCTCTGCCTCCCAAGTGCTGGGATTAAAGGTGTGCACCACCACTGCCCGGCTCTGCCTCAGCCTTCTAAATGCAGGGATTACAGGCACGCAACATCATTTTTCTTTCCAGAATTTGGCGCTAAACAAAGGGTCCTGAACTAGGAAAATGCTTGAGTGCTGAGCCTCTCCTTCACCACAGGGTGCTCCTGGAGGCTCTGCAGACTCCCGCAGCTATGGGGTCATCGTAGCCTCTGACACATGGAGGGGCTCCCGCAGCTGTGGGGTCATTGTGCACTCTGACACAAGGAGGGGCTCCCGCAGCTGTGGGGTCATCGTGCACTCTGACACATGGAGGGGGTCCCGCAGCTGTGGGGTCATCGTGCACTCTGACACATGGAGGGGGTCCCGCAGCTGTGGGGTCATCACACACTCTGACACATGGAGGGGCTCCCGCAGCTGTGGGGTCATTGTGCACTCTGACACAAGGAGGGGCTCCCGCAGCTGTGGGGTCATCGTGCACTCTGACACATGGAGGGGGTCCCGCAGCTGTGGGGTCATCGTGCACTCTGACACATGGAGGGG
>LR749580.1:0-71128 GCA_902729485.2 Mus minutoides
GTCCCGGGTTCAACATCTAGCCTCAACTGGAGACCAGGCTGTTTGTGCATTGCCCAATGCCCCACAGAGGACCAGGCTATGGACAGTGAGGTTATAAAAATAGAGACATGCACTATAGTCAACCCAAAGGATGGTCTTCTTCAATACAAATGTCTTCCCATAAACTCAAATTCAGAAATGCCATGCTAAAATGATGTAACTACCCCACATGCAGCACCAAATGCAGTCACCTCAATCTTGAGAGAACAAGAGAGCAAGAACCCAAAGTCTTGTCTCTCTACTGCATCCTGCAAGCTCAGACTTCATTTGGATGTGTATTCCCCAACAACACATGATCGAGCATAGTTCATCATGGCGTCTATGAGTAAATTACATTTAGCCACTCACCAATATTTGGGACACTTATTATTAAAACACTCATTTGAGAAAAACAAAGAAGTAGAAGTATTGGATAAGAGTCCATGTGTCTAACACTACTGGAAGATTCAGCAATAACTCTCCTGGGCATATACCCAGAAGATGTTCCAACTTGTAATAAGGACACATGCTCCATAGCAGCCTTATTGATAATAGCCAGAAGCTGAAAGAACCCAGATGTTCTTCAACAGAGATATGGATACAGAAAATGTGGTACATTTACACAATAAAGTACTACTCAGCAATTAAAAACAATGAATTTATGAAATTCTTAGGCAAATGGATGGATCTGGGAAGATATTATCCTGAGTGAGCTAACCCAATCACAAAAGAATACAATGATATACACTCACTGATAAGTGGATATTAGCCCAGAGACTTAGAATACCCAAGATACAATTTGCAAAACTCATGAAACTCAAGAAGGAAGACCAAAGTGTAGATACTTTGTTCCTTCTTAGAAGGGGGAACAAAATACCATGGAAGGAGTTACAGAGACAAAGTTTGGAGCAGAGCCTGAAGGAATGACCATTCAGAGACTGCCCCACCCGGGAATCCATCCCATAAACAACCACCAAATACAGACATTATTTCATATACCAACAAGATTTGGCTAACAGGACCCTGATAGAGCTCTCTCCTGTGATGCTATGCCAGTTCCTGGCAAATACAGAAGTGGATGCTCACAGTCATCTATTGGATGGAACACAGGGTCTCCAATGAAGGAACTAGAAAGTACCCAAGGAGCTGAAGGGGTCTGCAACCCTATAGGAAAAACAACAATATGAACTAACCAGTACCCACTGTGCTTGTGTCTCTAGCTGCATAGATTGCAGAGGATGGCCTAGTCAGTCATCAGTGGGAGGAGATGGTCTTGCAAAGATTCTAGGCCCCAGTATAGGGGAATGCCAGGGCCAGGAAGTGGGAATGGGTGGGTTGGAGAGCAGCGGGAGGAGGGAGGATATAGGGAATTTTTGGAGAGGAAACTAGGAAAGGGGGTAGCATTTGAAATGTAAATAAAGAAAACATCTAATAAAAAAATAAATTAAAAAAAAGAGTCCATGTGTCTACTGTGTGCTGTTGGGTAGGCTGGGGTGGGGGGGGGAGACCAAGCTTTGATCTAGCTAACTCAGATTTCTTGGACTTTTCCTCTCGCTGCCCTCCACTGATGGAGGAAAGGTAAGCAGGTGGACTGTCCAGGGATTGCCCTCTGGCAACATATTTCCTTAGGCAATCAATTCCTGTTAGTGATACACTGTTGGTATCAGAAAAGCACTCATCTGCATTTAATATTAGCAGGCTAATAATGGCTTAAGAAAGCTTAAGAAATGTCTTTTTTCCTAAGACATTATATATCTGGAAATCAGTCATTTGCTTGAAATTGGTAATTCAAGGACATCAAGTGTCTCTGAACTGAACATGTGGATCTGTTGGCTGCAATTCCAGCCATCGTGTCTGCATCAAGGGAGTAGTGGGGAGGAAGTACCAGCTCCTGTATGTGCCCCACCACCTCGCTGTCTTTGTTTTGTTTTCCAGTCAGGGTCTCATGCATCCCAGGCTGACCTTTATCCTAGGCTAACTGTGAATTCCTGATCTTCCTGTCTCCAAGTCCTAGAATTACAGGCGTGTACCACAAGGTGCACCAGCACACGTCTCTCCTTCATCACATACTTCCATAAATCCCCCAGAAGTCTGCAGCCAACTTTCTTTTAGATCTGAAGGAGTGGAATAATGTTGCATGCCCGCCTCCAGCTGGAAGGAGCCTGGGAAAGCTAGTATCTTGCCTGTTGTTCCCCAAACAGAATTGAGACTTGGGGGAATTGTGGGGTGATGTGACTTTCCGGAGGGACGCAGGTTCTCAATGCACCTTACATGAGATAAGACAGGGTGCCCCGCAGCAGAAAACAGCAGCTGGTTATCGAAATCCAAAATAGACAATTTCTGGATCTAAATGAGGTTTTTATCCTGAGGGGGAAAGCTGTGTCTAGACTTAAAATAATAATAGATACCTGAAACGGGGCTTCAGAAAGTAAAGTCAATGGCTATTTATTTATTTATTTGTTTTACAAAATAATGTCTTCTTGAGACAACAGACAATGACAGCTTGTGATTTCATCAGCAGTTTCAGAAGGAAGCAAAGAACTTTCAAGCAAGCTGATGGAAGGAGATTTACAGCTAAGATAGTGTTTCTCATGGGCACCAACGAAACAGAGTAATCCCCCACCCACCCGTCCACCCACCACCCAGCCCCTGGCCAGGAGCCTGTGACTCCGTCTGCCAGCCTTGGGGAGCAGAGACTGGCTCCCTTTCTAATTTACATAACCACTGAGACTAACCAGCTAAGTCAGTGTCTGTGGGTCCAGAGCTAAGAAGGCTTAGGGGAGATTTTTAGATGAGTCACAGGAGACAAGTTTCATTATACCCAGGCAGGATTATTCCCCAAGCCATATAAGCCTAATGGCTCACTCAGAGCCTCTAAGCAGGGATTCTTGAGGTAGTGAGACTAGGGGAGCCTCTGCAAGTGAAATCAAATGGAGTAGGCTCAGCAAGGTGGGGACCGCAGTACAAAGGAGGCTACAAGTATCCCGGGGAAGAGGAGAAGACACTGTCATTCCGAGCATGCGCCAAAGGAAGTGAAGCTGCCAGGGTGGCATCTTTACCAGGAATCCAATTGCTAACTTAGAAGCAATATCTAACCCAGACTTCTCCTTTTCTCCCTATCCCCAGATACGTTGAAATAATAATAGAAGTGATTAAAAACACATCTCCGCAGAACAGAACAGACCTGCTGAGCAGCGATGACCCACGCTGCAAAAGAGCACTGTGGGCTGCGTGTCTGCCTGTTGGCACCACTAAAAAAAGAACGCGCGCAGCCCAAGCCAGAGCATCACTTAGGCAGTTTCTAGATCCCAGGGCTCTTTAAATTTATCACTCCACAGGGAGGGAATGGAAATCCTTTTTAGGATTCAATTTTAATCTATTTTCTATTTTTAACCTTTGGAAGAAAAGATGACACCCTGAAAACTAAAAGAAGCTATTATCTTTGCTAAGGTAATTTCAACTCCAGGAGACTCTAATCTAGACTTTTTTTTTTTTAGCTTTTTAGTTTTTTAAAATATCTTGCAAATTAGAGCAGATGGTGACATGAAGAGTTGGGAACCTGGGGGAGAAGATCCTGTGCCAAGCAACGGGGCCAGATACGTCAGTGGGGTTCCTTTAAAGCACACAGCACTAACGCTTTTCCCAACTGTCTTCCACTTCCAGCACAACTGAAAGTCCTTCTTAGGAGTTAGTCTCTTTAATTTACTCTCGACAATTCTGTTTGCATTTCCACTACCCCCCCATCCCCCACCCCCGTATTAAACTATCAGGACCACAGTGAACTCCATACCGTCTTTAGAAATATAGGCAAACTCAAACACAATGATACACAAGCCTTGCAGGCCCTGCTCTGGCTGCAGCCTTCCTTCCCAAGAGACCTCTGTTCTTCAAAGCCAGCGGCCACTGCCCAGCACAGCATCTGCTACACGTTTGGGTCATTTCTCCAGCAAATGTCACCCAGTCACGACAGTTGCTTGGTCTCCCATGTCATTCACATTTATGCCACTCATGCTATCTTGTACATTCAAGCTAAAGCCAGGACAGTGTTTCCCACTCTAACCACTTGAGGGAAGAGGTGCATATTCGTAATCTGCTCACACATCACCCCTGCCCCCCCCCCCCAGCCTGTCTGACACTCAGCTCTCCGCCCACACAGAAACATTCTGGGTTACCATCCAGTGTTCTGCATTCCTCCGGTGCAGCAGCTCCTGCACTGTATATTTAAACAAGCTCACATGCTGCAAAGAGATAATTGGGTTCCCAAGGAAAGTTGCTTTATCAAAATTGAATTATAATGGAGGGGGGAATTTAAAAAGGGGCTGAGGTTAGAGTGTTCAGGGCTCACAGTAACTGTATTAGGTTTCCTGTGGGGGTTTCAATAGTGCCACAGTTCTGGGGAGCTACCAAAGGGTTTCAGTGCACACTCAAGTATCAATCTACTTGAATCTAGAAAAACAACCTCCGAAGGCACACACCTGTGAGTCTTCCAGATTATCTATGGCCTTGAGCTTCAAACTTTGCTGGTCTGGTGATTCTTAACACACAGTAGGCAGAAGTAAGCAATGCACAAGCAAGTGTATATGTAATCTGTATCACTATGAAACTTGATGCTGTGTCCCAGTAATTATCTACCTGCCACCTAGGGACTAATTCCTAGTGACTTGCCTATTGTGACAGCTACAAGTTTGTTGCGTTAATTCAATATCTGAGTTAGTTAATACAATCCTTTTGGTAGAAGAATTGCTATGATTCATCTATTTATTCATCTGTTTTCTTCCATCTAGATGAGGAGGAAGAAAATACAGAACAAGGATGGTGATCTCCATCTCTTATCTTGGTTATCAACTAGTTTGCACTGAGATGCACCTAGGAGATTAGGAAAGCCATCTGTGGGTGTCTGTGTGAGTGTTTCTAAGAGAATTAACCAATACATGAAGATCCACTTTGCATGTTTGGATTTCAATAATACCACTGTATCATAGGATGTCTCTTATTATAGGATGCCACTATATCATAGGATGGCACTGTATCATAGGGTGACACTATCATAGGGTGGCACTGTATCACAGGGTGGTACTGTAACATAGGGTGACACTGTATTACAGCCTGGTACTGTATCATATGGTGGTACTGTATCACATGCTGATACTGTAGCATAGGGTGACACTGTATCACAGGGTGGTAGTGTTTCATAAGGTGGCACTGTATCACAGGGTGGTAGTGTAACATAGGGTGACACTGTATTACAGGGTGGTCCTGTAGCAAAGGATGGTAGTGTTTTATAGGGTGGCACTATATATTATTGGGTGGGCATAGATGGAATAAAGGAAAAGGGGAGTTATGGGCTGAGGTCTTGGATAATAAATGGCTAAAGTGCAGCACTAGGCATCCATCTCTCTGTGGTTTTTACTGAAGACACAATGTTACCAGACACTGGATGCTTTCGTTGTTATGGTTTCCCCCCACTAAAGAGGACTGTATCCCCTAAAACCGAAAGCCAAACTAAATTCTTTCATCTTTCTTACTTTTGTGAGATATTTTCTCACATCAGTGAGGAAAGTGTCTAATACAACGCTACCTAACACTTTCAGAAATCATATTGCATTTTTGCTGGTTTGTTACATGTCTCTTACTTCCCACCTACCCTTCTTGTGGAAGGTCCTGATGGTGAGGTATTGCACTTATCTTCTTCATTACTTCTTCACGAGCACCAAGAATGGGGCCCCGCTCTAAGACAACACCTTATGAATACCCCAGGAATGAATGAATGAATGCTTCTTGATGCAATCAGCAAATGTTCTATGCCAGTTTACACACTGATTCATGAGTTGGGCTTTGGTCCAGGCTAGGAGGAATCACAGAATCAGTAAACAAAGACTACAACTGAACAAAAGGACCAGTGGTCCATGAGTAGTCCAGGAAGTGGAGCAAAAGGGGCCTGGGGAAGATAAGGTACCCTGAGACATAAGCCATCCTTGGGAATATGTGTGCACTTTACCCTACAACTTCCTAGTGTCTAGGGTACAGTGCTTGGACATACCTCTAAGATACATTCCCTGAGCACTATACTTCAGTCTTGAGTACAGTGACAATAGTCTCTGAACCAAAATTCACAGCCTGACAAATTTGGGGAATGATACGATGTGCTTTCCCAGTTAAGGTTGTTCCCAAAATGTCATGGCATTCCACTCTGAGTTCTCTGGGAAACATTCATCCTTTGAGACTTACCCCTGTGAATGGCATCCACCTAGGTGAGGATTGGCATTGACTCTCAGACCTCATTCCCAGTCTTGCTCACTTCTAGCATGCTGCAACAAATCCAATTTCCCTTAACCACTTGGAAAAGTGGCAAATTATGGGGGAACAAATGTCCTTTCCAGAAGAAGGAAGGACACCTGCCTAATGAATCAGCATGTGTGCAGATGGTGGGCTAGAGAAGCCAAGTTGGAACTGGAGCCTGCTTGTCCTGATGGGCAGTCAGCAACCCAGAATATCTCCCCCTCACTAAATCCCACTGGGCTGGATCATGTGGCTCTCCACACAAATGTAGGTCATTTAAAAATGCCACTCTTTATTGCCAAGACACTGTAAAACCTACCATGACAAGGAGAAAATGTTTCCAGGCTGTTGCTTCTCATTTAAAACAGAGAATCTGGATTTTGAACAGCTACGTTCTGCCATTTTATACTTTGGGTCATAATTATCCATCAGTGATGCCCAAGTCACCACCGAGTTTGTATGACTGGATATTGGGAAGGAGGGATTGGGTTCTGTTTTTAAAGGCAGGAGTTACTCAACTCATGTTCATAGATATTTAAAAGCCACGTACTCCCACAAAGACTCAGAATGGTATTAGATATGACGAGACTGGATGAGACATTTGTCCCTTAATTTGGTAAAGAAAGAAAAATATCTATTCTGCTGATTGAATTTACCGTTTTTCAAAAAGTACCTCTGTTTAATTCATGAAATTTAATCAAGATCACACTGAGATTTATTGCTTCTCATTAATGTTTCCTTTGAAGACAAGTGGAAAGACCCGGGGTTGAGAGGGAAGAACAGCTCTTTCCAAAGTACTGTGAGACTTAATTTGGACTCCATTAAAACTCATTAGTTCCCTAATATGGGATTTATGACACTGTGACAAAGAGTGGGATGGTATTTATCTTGGTTTAAGCTATGAAAAAGTGATTTTTCTCTGCAGGTGAATGATAGGAAAAAAGTCCTACGAGAAGAGTCTGAACACATGATATAATAAATATTCATTATTAGTCAGTTTCTTTTACACACAAGTACTGTGCTAATTTCACATTTTTAATAGTCTCATTAACATGATGGAGTCTTCCCCCTTAATAGTATTGTTCTAGTTTAATTACTATTAATGTTGTTTGGCTATTTGTTCTCTAACCACTTCTAGAAAGAACCTAAGCCATGCTAGGGCAAAAGGATTGTTTTCATAGGTAAAGCCTGGGTGTTCTTCTGATTGTCAAATCACACAGAATGTTGAAACAGATTTGACTAAATTCAGAAGTTATCTTGAGGGGAGTCTGTCTAAAAATGTGTAATAAATGAGAAATTCATTTTGAAGAGCCCCCAACAGTACTGGAAAAAGATAGTGTAGCAACTTTACTAGAAATCCAAAAATAACAGCAACTTCAATATATATATATATATATATATATATATATATAAACATTTATTTCCAACTAACCTAAGAGAAACCTCCAGCTGTGCCATTCATAGCTGATTGGGCGCTCTTTCCAGTGAACTCATCTTTTTCTTCCCTATTTTGGAAACTTTGTGGTTTGAGGCAACCACCACATGCCAGAATGGAACCCGTGCTGTCCTCCAGCCAATAGGTATGAGGAAGAGAGGGAACAGCAGAGTCACGGGTCAGCATCTCACTTAAACAGCTCTTAGAAATCCCGGACAAAAATTTACATGTCCTTGGCCCAAACTCATGAAGTTTCACACAGTTTCTCAGTAGTGTTTCTGTTATTAAGGGAAAAGGAGAAAATCACAGAAGACGGAACCAACCAGTACCTGTTATGTCTAAACAGCCACTCACCAACACAGCTGAATCTGGCGTATAACAGCCAGTGAACACATGGGCAATTAGGACTAAAGAGACAGAAGAAAATGTACAGTGATTATGGTTAAATAACAGAATGACAATGAGCTTCCTGATAGCCAGGGCAGGAAAATAAGAATCACTGTTACAAAAGACTCAAAGCCGTCGGTTCCTCAGCTGGGACACAGCTCATCCCACAATGAAACTCTCTGATGTTTTTCATGCAAGTTCTACATGATAGTCACGTGTTCTGAATTTTAAACATTACTTTCCCCATTGACTATTCTGTGCCCTTGTTCTGACATACTCACCCATGCATGTCCCATTTTCATCTCAGAATACAGAATCACCAAGGGTATCGGCGACAGAAGAAGATATAATTAAACGTTCTTGATAAAGGTGGGTTTGTGGAACTCAGGAAAAGGGATGAGACAGAAATATCTCAGTGATGTCATTCATGTTGCCTTTGTGTAAGAGGCTTGCAAACCTTGTCAGTGCCACGCCTGACTAAGTCCAGGCAGACACAAGATGAGACATGCATCAGTGCCCTTAGGAAGACCCAGGGAGCTTTCACTGGCTCCATGAATCTCTCCCAGGCTGAGTTGGGAAAGACAAATAGATGTCATACTTTGTATTGATCATAACAGCCTCAAAGACAGAGTCAACCCCCTCATAGTGAGTTCATTTTTCTATGCATGAAACTCTGAAGTATCCTCTCAAAACAAGGGATCAGAGGAAGCCTGCGGCAACTTGACTGTGAAATGCTCCTATAAGCTCATGGGGCGGAGGCTCCATCTATATCGGATGGCATGATTTTGTCACATCGGAAACTTCAGAGGTGTGTCAACTTAGAGGAAGTAGACCACTACTGATGTATCTTCGAGGGTATCTTGTCACCGACCTCTTCCATGCCCTGTACTTGCTGTCTACCATGAGATGGACTCCACACATACTATTCCCACTGCCCTGAGTTAAAAGAGTTGGGGGTCAAGGCATGGAGCCACCCAACCACTGGCTAAAAGCTCAGAAACCACAAGCTAAAATAAACCCCTCCTCCTTTGTTTGGTTTCTCAGATATTTTGTTACAAAAAAGTCTGACTAGGACAATGTGACCCTACACACCGATGTCACCAAGTTAGCCTATTTCCAAACAGGTAGGCTAGTTAAAGTGCAGGTGGGAAGCCAGGCAATCATTCGGCTGAGATTCGTCTCTTTGGATGTATAATGGATGTGGGCAGCATCTTTCTGTTCCATTTTCTTTTTCTACATTCTTTTGGCTGCCTAGACCTGTTTCATATTATCCCTCTCTGTCTCTGTCTCTCTCTCTTTCTCTCTTCCCTCCCTCTGTGTGTACGTTATACGAATGTCTATACATATGTCTGTGTGTATGCACATGCGCGTGCTTACCCACACACATGTACAAGTGGAAGCCTTCCTCTATTGCTCGCACCACTCATCCTTTGAGGCAGAGTCTCTCACCAAACCTGAAGCCTGCCATTTCAACTATTCTGGCTGGCCACCAAAGTGCCAGGACCAGCCTCTCTCTGTCCCCTCCTCCAGCACTGTGGTTATAGGTTCATGCATCCAAGCTCCAGCTTTGATGTGAGTGATGAGACTCACATGTTCACTTTGTCCACTGAACATTCTCTCATGCCTGTTGTGTCATGACATTCTTTAAGAATGTTACCACTATCAGTCATCATAGCATGTGCTGCTTGTCTAAGAAAGCTGTTGTCTCTGAGGTGACCTTTCACGCTGTGGTCCTTCTTCAAGTGCTTCTCTCCACTCTTAATTCTCAGAGGGCAATCCAGGTAGCCATGGAGGCACCACACCAACATTTCCAAGTGTAGGTCTTCAAATGACTGTCTGTACAAGGGTACAGGGTAAGACTCTGGTACTTAACCATTTACTGGGAACTTCTATGGACAGTTTTCCTATAGTTTATAATTAAATCCATGTAATACATGTTGGAAAATTGCTATTCCTGTTTCACAGATAAGAAAACTGAACCCTGCTAAGTGTATTCATTTCCTGGATTTGCCATTGCCAAATAACTATGAATGTGGTAGATTAAGACAACAGAGCTGCCATACACCTATAGATACCTGGCTTTTAATAAAGAAGCCAGAATCAAGCAATGGAAAAGGGAAAGCATCTTCAACAAAAGGTGCTGTTCTAACTGGATGCCGACATGTGGAAGAATGCAAACAGAACCATAGTTATCACCCTGCTCAAGTCCAAGTGGATCAAAGACCTCAACACGAAACCAGATATGCTAAATCCAATTGAAGAGAAAGTGGTAGAGTTTGAACATATTGGCACAGGAGACAGCTTTCTAAACAGAACATCAGTAGCCCAGGCACTAAGATCAACAATCAATAAATGGGACCTCATGAAACTGAAAAGCTTCTGTAAGGCCAAAGATACTATCAATAGGACAAAAGGCAGCCTACAGAATGGGAAAAGATTTTCATCAACTCCACACCTGATAGAGGGCTAATTTCCAAGATATATAAAGAACTCGAGAAACTAGACGTCAACAAACCAAATAATCTAATTAAAAAAATAGGTACAGATCTAACAGAATTCTCAACAGAGAATTCTCAACAGAGGCATCTCAAATGGTGACAAAGCACTTAAAGAAATGTTCAGTAAGTTTCCTTAGCCATCAGGAAAATGCAAATCAAAATGAACCTGAGATTCCATCTTACACCTATCAGAATACCTAAGATGGCAAGTACTAGTGACAGCTCATGCTTCGACCGTGTAGAGCAGGGGGAACACTCCTCATTGCTGGTGGGAGTAAAAACTTGTGCACTTTGGAAATCAATACTGCTGTTTCTCAGAAAATTGGGAATTGATCTAACTCAAGGCTAAGCTATACCACTCCTGGGCATTTACCTAAAAGATGTTTGAACCTACCACAAAGACACTTGCTCAACTATGTTCATAGCCGCTTTATTTCTAAGTGAGAAACTGGAAACAACCTAGATGCTACTCAATTGAAGAATAGATAAAGAAAATGTACATTTACAAAATCATTCAGCTATTAAAACCAAGGAAGCCATGATGTTTGCAGGCAAATGAATGGAACTAGAGAAAAGAAACCATCCTAAGTGAGGTAACCCAGACTCGAAAACACAAAAATGTCATGCACTCACTTATAAGTGGATATTAACTATAAAGAATAATGGTGCTACTATCCAGACCCAGAAAGACTAAGAAACAAGGAAGGCTCAAAGAGGGATGCATGGATCTCCCTGGGAAGGGGAAATAGAACAGATACTGCAGGTGGGTTGGGGGTAAGTAGGGATGGGAACAGGAGAGATCAGGTCAGGGGAGAATGGAGGAAGAGAGTACTGGGAGAGACAGCTGGAATTGGGGTGGGGGAAATTCGGAATAAAGAATAAACCTAGTGCATTGGAAACTCCCAGGACTCTATTAGGGTGACCCCAGGTAAGACTCCTAGTAATGGATATGGAGCCTGAACTGGCCATCTCTTATACTGGGAGGCAAGACTTCCAGTAAAGGGATTGGGACCCCAATTCAGCCACAAAATCTTCAACATACAATTTGTCTGCCCATCATGATGGGCTGGGCTAAAAGTGTCACAGAAATTGTGTGAATGGCCAACCAATCACGGGTCGAGCTTGAGACTCATGCCATGAGAAAGAGGCCACCTCTGACACTACCAAGATGACCAGAAAACAGAGGCTGGTTGGCCCAGAGACCTGGGATAGAACCAAATACGCCTCCTTGGAGGGGGCTAAAGAAATGATTCCTAATGATAATCTGCTGTACTTGTAGGCAGGAGCCTGGTGTGACCACCGTCATTAAGGCTTCATCCAACAACTGGTGGAAACAGATGCAGAGACACCCCCCCCCCCAGCCAAACATGAGGTGAAACTCAGTGAACCCTGCAGAAGAAGAGGAGGAAGGATTGTGGGAGCTGGAAGGGTCAAGGACACCACAAGAAAACTCACAGAATCCACGAACTTGAACTCACAGGGCTTCATTGAGACTGAAACAACAATCAGGGAGGCTGCATGGGTCTAACCTGGCTTGGTGGGGTTTTGTGGGACTCCTAATTTAGGGAAAGAAGGCAGTCTCTGGGTGTGAGCTGGGGAGGGGTGGATTCAATTTTCATGAGTCTTCCATTCTGGTATATGACCTGTCTCACCAGGCTGCTACAGATGGAAGACAAAAATGAGAGAAAACCTTCAGAGATGCCCTCCCCGAAGCTATTCTAGAGGTTAGGTGACTGTCCCCCTGACTGCAGAAACAAACAATTAAATGGTCATGCCTTCTGTATTTTCTTTCAAAAGTATTTCATTACTTTCTCCTCAAACTTCATGTGTTATCATCTAATAGGTTTTTGTGTGTGTGTGTGTGTGTGTGTGTGTGTGTGTGTGTGTCTCCCTTTTTGAGACAGGCTTTCTCTGTGTAGCTCTGGCTGTTCTGGAATTCACTTTGTAGATCAGGCTGTCCTCAAACTCAGGGATCTGCCTGCCTCTGGCTCCCGAGTGCTGGGATTAAAGGCTTGTGCCACTACCACCAAGCTCATTTAATGGTTTTAATTGACTTTTTTCAATCTCATTAGTAAAATGAGCTTGTACACTATTTAAGATATAGATGGTATCAGCATCCTCTGAGTGGTACCCAACAGTTCTGGCCCAGATTCCTGGATAGAGCTGGTGGCAGTAGAATATTTGTAAAGTATTTATTTTAGTTTATGTGTATGGGTATTTTGTGTGCATGTATGTCTATGCACCATATGCATGCAGTGACTGCAGAAGCCAGATGAGGGTGTTGGATTCCCTAGAGCTGGAGTTACAGATGATTGCTTGGCTGCTAGGAATTTTATCCAGGTCCTTTGTAAGAGCAACCAGTGCACTTAACTACTGGCTCCAGCCCGGGACAGCAGAATCTTATTGAATCAACCAGGTTTTTACTCAGCTTCCTTCTAAGACATTTTAACCACTAAGAACTTGTGTTAATTTTTATTACAAATTCAAATCAGTAAAGCTCGTAGATAATATAATTTGCTAGGTAATAATTATCCAAATGTAAGATCACATTGATAACTGTTCTAAATTTATTTTAGGCATGGAATAGAATAGGTTTCAAGTGATAATATAGTTAGCACTGTGACCTCCCATGGAAAGGGTAAATGTTCTCCAGGAGTGGGGCACACCCATGGCGTGCTGTGAGCCTCGGGATGTAGGGTAGAGGTATTCTGTCTTAATAATTTTCTTCTTCTTGATATTTTCTTCCATTACTCTTTTTATTCAACTGTCTAGATGCTACAAGCAGGGCTAGAGTTGGTCCCCCAAATCCTGAAATCTCGGCAAGAAGACTGTTAATAAAGATCTGGCCAAATTTTCAAAGAGTTTTGTTTGTCTAAAGATGAATCAAGAATTAGGCAGTGGGAAGGGAAGACAGCAGAATGGCATGTGCACTGATTCCCGAAGGTTCTTAAACAAGGAACCCAACTACCCACTTTGTGGGAGACCTCAGAGAGGAGGAGGTAGATTTGTAATCCTGTTGTTGTGGAGAGAGGCCCCATACCCAAAGTACCTCTGTGGACAGGAACAGGGATGCTTTAGTAGGATCTGCCCAGATTCATCACTGTTGTCTCTTGAATTAAAACTCTCTGCATGCTGCTTACTTGTGGAAGAGTTATTAACACGAACCTCTATTCATCATTCCTTGGTGCGTCTTGGAGGAGGAAGATTTAGTTCCTCCGTAGAATGTGGTTGGCTTTCTGTTTCGATTGATAGGCTTCAGTTATGTAAGCCTTAGTTCACTACGGCATATAATTTCCCATGATGCACTTGGTTTTAATCATATGCACACTCAATTACGCATAGGCAAAAGATAATAGGAGTTTGCCCTTAACATTCATTTTAAGGACACAGTTCGCTTTACTGCTCATACACCCAAAAACAGTCTCGGGTAGATTGGCCCATTATCCTTAGTTTTAGGATTTAGTAGCAAACACTTTGAAGGTTCTATGTTCTCAGTATAAAATCAATTAGGAAACAACCAAATTCTTCGATCACAAGGCCAAGTCAGTCACAGGAAGGCTAAGGGCCCCTTTCACTGACCTATGTGAATCAAACTCCTTTTCCTCCATATAGATGACAGAGTGATCCCATAGGCGGGCTGGTGGGTTCTTCTGATGAGCATGGAATATACTGGAAGTTCCTGCAGCCAACACTGGACAGGTGTACTCAGCACACAATCTTACAGTGCATTCTTTGGAAAAATGAAAAGAGCAAGGGACTGGCCTGGTGTAGGTAAAACATTCGATGGGCAAGCATGAAAACTGAGTTTGGATTGCCAGCACCCATGTAAAAATCTAAGCATGGTGGTACATACCAATAATCGCAGCACTGGAGGAATCCAGGACCCTACTGGCCAGCCAGTGTAGACAAGAGCACTAGGTTTAGTGAGAGACCCTGTTTCAATGATAGAAGAAGGCATTCAGTGTATTTTTACCTCTATCCTACAGTATTTTACCTCTATCCTACACACACATGCACACATATGTGCACACACACACACACACACACACACACACACACACACACACTCATTAACCACACACGCAGAAAGGTTTTTTTTTAAGATTTATTTATTTTATGTTTATGAGTACACTGTAGCTGTCAGACACAGCAGAAGAGGGCATTGGATCCCATTACAGATGGTTGTGAGCCACCATGTGATTGCTAGGAATTGAACTCAGGACCTCTGGAAGAACAGTCAGTGCTCTAAACCCCTGAGCCATCTCTCCAGCCCCACAGAAAGGTTTTATTCTCTGTGAAAATATTGCTGATTTCGTGTATGTGTGTGTGTGTGTGTGTGTGTGTGTGTGTGTGTGTGTGTGTGTGTATGTATGTGTGTGTGTGTTGTTTGAAGTAAAAGGTACTGCATGTAGACTATCCTAGAGCATCACCATCTCATTGACTTTCTGTTAATGATGCAGATTTGTAAGGCGGGCTGCAGGGGAGAAAAACCTCCATCCATGAAAAGGGATGCTCTTCAGTTGCTCAAAAGGGAAGCAGAGAATAGTGTGGCATGAAAAGCCCTTCACAAGGTATCATTGCAATAAAAATCAAGTTTAAAAGATGCACATTGTAGTTCCATTCATGCCCAAAATACTTATGGCAGAATAAAAACGACATTTCTAGGGGCTGAAGAGAAGGCTCAGCAGTTAAGAGCACTGACTGCTCCTGCAGAGGACCTAGGTTTAGTTTCCAGTAGCCACGTCAGATGACTCACAACCGTCTGTGGCCCCAGTTCCAGGGCATCCAACATCTGGTCTCCACGGGCATGGTGCACATGCAGTACACATATAGATAAATGGCAGATATTCAAACACATAAAATTATAATAAATGAAGTAAAAAGCATTAGAAACCTTTAAAAACATCTATTCAGTGGAAATATGAGTAAAATGGATTTTCTTTTTGTTTTTCATATTTTCTTGTCTTATGTATAATAAGGCAATATGTATACACAATGTCTTGTGCATAAATGTTATATGAAAGAGGAATATTATAGTAACTACATTTTTGCTTAGATTAGATACCTAGATATTAGACATTCGTGGTGTCTTGGATCCCTAGGTACAGATAGGTGTATAGCCCCAAACTAAAAATGTAAAAAATTTAAATTTAAAATCTAAATGCCCTGAGTCTTAAGTTAGTGGCATTCAGAGGTGGAGCTCCTCAGAGGTAACCAGAACTGGATGAGATCTAGCGACTGAGCCATTAATGGCTGCATGAGTAAACAGGCCTCTCTGCTCTGTCTGGTCACGTGATACCTTCTGCCCTGTTAGACTGCAGCAAGAAGATTCTCACCAGATGCTGATCCCATGCGGGTTCCACTCTCTTAGATGTTCCAGACTCCAGAATCATAAGCTAAGACAATTTATTTTTCATAAATCACCAAATCTTTGTAATGTGTTCCAGCAACAGAGAATAGGCTAAGACGATCAAGATCCCAGACACATGGAATTAAAGGCCCACCCTCGTCCACTGGAACTCATCGTCATTAATCACACCTATTACAACCCTTTCCCAGATGAGGTCACATTCTGAAGTATTGGGGGGTCAGGACTTTTCAGGATGTGGACAGCCAAGGTCGCATCTCCTGCAACGAGATGAGACTTGCTTGGTTTACCTGTATCCCCAGGGCCCATCCACCCCACTGGGCTTTATTCAGAAACCCCACTGGGTTTCTTCCCGTGCACCCCATT
This sequence comes from Mus minutoides, assembly GCA_902729485.2. Taxonomy (NCBI): domain Eukaryota; kingdom Metazoa; phylum Chordata; class Mammalia; order Rodentia; family Muridae; genus Mus; species Mus minutoides. The sequence goes on from LR749580.1 coordinate 16,352, forward strand.
AATTATGACACAGAAAACACGGCAGGTGAGGGCAGAACTCAAAGGCTGCGTCCACAAATTGTATCATCAGACTTTGTCTCAGCAATATCCTAGGGCAGCAAGCTTTTCCTAGGCTCAGCACTTTCAAGTGGAACTGTCTTCAAGCTTGAATCAAGAAGACAGCGATGTGGACATTCCTGGTTCTCCTGCCTTGAGTTTCTCTTCTGAGAATGACCCCCACAGTTGTCCCTGACCCCAGGGCTCCCCCACAGGTTGTCTGTTCATATAGCTATCTCCTTACCCTCCTTCTTAAGTCCCTGTCCAAACCTGAGGGCTGACAGGAGGCTGGATGTCAGTCTGCCCTAGGTCATTCCCTAACATGGCTATGACATCTGGGACCACCAGGCAAACCGTCACAGTGCCATGTAGTCTGAGCCCTGAAGCTAACCTAGCACCTGCTGGCTCCCAAGGACACCATGTTCCTGCAGCCCTCTGTTGGGACTCCCATTACTCTTCCCGAGCAGAGCCCTGTGTCCCACAATGAGCACACAGAGGGTAATGGTATAATGAATGTCTCCCCAGAAATGCCAGCAAGATGCAGCCGTGGGTGGCACCATTTGTGCACCAGCCCCATTTTAGTATCCCAGGCTCTGCCAAGAGAGCTTTGGATGCTTCTATGATGAGAGCTGGTCTAGGGAGAGTCATCTGTGATGTTACTCAGGGAGCAACCTTCAGGATCCCACCAATGCACTGGCACTTACCACGCTCCCAACACACACACACACACACACACACACACACACACACACACACTCACACACATCTATGAAGACAGTGTCTAGGGAAGAGATGGGAGGAGAGGGGAGGAGAGGACATACTACCAAGGAGTTTGGTACCCAATGCCAATTGCAAGCCCAGGGATACCTTGAAGTCACCTCATCACAAAGCAGCTGTGCAGTGGCAGCTGTGCAGTGTGTACGGGCACAGCATCCTTCCCCATAATAGTTCAGAGAGCTGAACTTCCAATGACCTGCAAAGTTTTAGATCTCAGGATTTATTTTCTCTTCCTAGCTTTCTCAAGCTAAGTGGTTTGAGTCTGGAAAGCACAGTTTACATATTCTCTGTCTCTGTCTCTGTCTCTGTCTCTGTCTCTGTCTCTGTCTCTCCTCTTCCTCTCCCTTCACTGTTGTAGTTCTGGGGATTGAATCTAAGATCTTACACTCATGAGGCAAGTGCTTGACCACTAAGCAGTATCTCTAGCCCCTAAAAAAAAATTTAAGACAAGAGTTCATTAAATTGCCTAGGTTGGCCTTAAGTTAACTCTGTAGCCTGGGCTGGCCTTGGATTTCTGATTATTTCTGCCTCTGCCACCAGAATAACTGAGATTATGAGCTTGAGCCAACTGTCTTGTTTTAGGACATGGCTTTGGAGGAAGGGAAGGAGAGGGGGAGAAAGGGAGAAAGGGAGAGAGAGAGAGAGAAAGAGAGAGAGAGAGAGAGAGAGAGAGAGAGAGAGAGAGAGAGAGAGAGAGAGAGGATACAAATGAGAGAACAGAGAGTAAGAGGGTAAGGATGGGGGAGAGGTATAAACACACTTGACCAAACTTAAATCCAGAAGTGACACAGAGATTAACCTTTCCTCAGACTATACCTACCCAACATTGTTAGCAGAAATAAATCCTAGACTTTCAGACTTTTGTTTTTACCTGGAACTCATAATGTGGCACTCTGGGTTGCCTTGGTGTTACACTCAAGTATTTTGGGTATCTCCATGAATGTACAAATGATTCTCTTAGCTTCCAAGTGGCAGCATCTGCTGTTGGCAGGCTAAGCGACTATGGAGCCAAGTACACCTGCATTAGCAAACACCTACCTCCAGCTCTTTTTAGATTTGAAGGTTAGAGAAGCCAACTCCAGAGGTAACTATTACTCTGATGTCTATAATCATAGAACTCCTTCGTCCTAGCCTTAGTCCTTTAAAAAGTTTTTTGAAACAAGGAATCCTTAAAGTACAGGTTGGCCTTGAACTCACTCAGTGGGATGGCCTAGGCTGTTGCTGAACTACTTATCAACAGAACCAGTGTGCTGATATTCATGGCTGGCTTCTGCTTGTCCTTGTCTGAAGAGATCCATCTGTGCTGTGTAGTATGGAATGCCATAGCATGTCTTCTTCACTGGCCTGCAGAGAGCTCTCAGAGTGTTTTGTATCAGAGAATCCCCGTTGGTGTTCCCCCGATCTTCCACTTTATTGTAGAAGAAAGTGTTTTTCCCCTTGCCTCCTTCCAGTAACAGCTGGCCACAGCTTCAGTAAAGCTGTGGGGCTGGAGGAAAAGAACCCTACCAACATAGCTAATGAAGGGGGACTATCCGATGAAGAGGAAGCCGCCTTAGGGGGTAGATCATCACCAGCAGATTATGATACTACAAGTAGAATCTTAACACAACATGGTAGAGGAGTGAAGGGGAAACCATCAAATTACCATGGTTGCTCTAAAACCTGCCCTTTGCAGTCTCATTTCACAAACAGGAGGAGACTATCTGTGGCAGGGTGAGTGAGAATGCCCCCATAGGTTCATACACTGAAATGTTTGGTACCCAGTTGGTGGAACTGCTTGGGAAGGATGAGGGGGTGTGGTCATGTTGGAGAAGGCTTAGAAGTTTTAAAAGCTCATGCCTTTCTCAGTTTGTTCTCTCTGTCTCTGTCTTTCTGTCTCTCTCTGTCTCTCTCTCTCTCTCTCTCTCTGCCTCCAACTTTTGGATCGGGATGTGAGTTCTTGGCCACTGCTCTAGTGCCACGCCTGTCTGACTGCTATAATGCCCCCCCATGATGATCATCATAGACTAACCATCTGGAACTGTGAGGCCTGGGTACCCCAAAAGTTCATGAAATGAAGATATTTTCCCTAAAGCCTTGCATCCCCAGAATAGCCTTCCCTGTGGTTAGCTTCCTATGTTTATAAACCTCATTTTTTTTTTGCCCCACTAATTAAGGACAAAAAAACGAGACCTAGTTGGCAACAGCTTACCCCCCACAGAAGCAGCGCCTTGGCCAGATGTTCATCAGGTGATGGACAAGGCACCAACAGATGCTTGGCCTGCCTTGGGTTCTTCTATGAAGATTTCAAAGGAAGAGGGTCTCTGAAAGCTTAGAGGTGTTAGGTAAGAGGTACAGCCACTGGGTCCTCTTAACTGAAGCATGGGTCTCTTCTCTTGGTTACAGGGCTGCTTGGGATCCAAACTCAGGTCCTCACATTTGCATAGCCAAGAGCTTTACCCTCTCAACCACATTGCCAGCCCTAAATGAACTTTAATGCTTTGGGGACTCGGAGACTGAATTCTTTAAGGACTCAGATAGGATATCGTCTTTCCTCAAGGATATAAAGTCAAAATGTCAATGAGATGAGATAGAGGAGAAACTCCTACCAATCCAATCATTTGAATCCACCTGGTGCTTAGTAAAACATCACACATCACCACCAAGTACTGTCACATCTATGGAACTCCTGAGCAAATTTACTCTCTGCTGGCACTCCAGCAGATTTTGGATGTGGACCTCCACAATTTCATAAAATAGTTTCTTGAAATTCTCTGTAGAAACATCTTAACGAGTGGGGTGTTTGCTTCCAATTACAATCAAACCAACATGGAGATGTGATTGAAGAAGAGAGCCTCATGTCCACCCCAAGCCTCTATACAAGCCCACATATGAACACACTCATCACATACACAAATGCACATGCACATGCACAGGAGAAAGAGAAGGAAAAAAAAACTGTCAGAGATAAACTTCCAAGAGAGCACAGAAATTTGACTATTCTATTCTCCAGCCATTAATGACCAGCTCATGGGTCTCTCTAGGTCAATTCAAAAGCCGGTCAATGTCACCTTTAGCATCTCTCCCTTCTCCAACAGAGAATTCCAGGTTCACTAGCCAGGCACCCGGGTCTGCTTCTCTCTGCTCATTTCTTTCTTTTCTTTTTAAAAAGTGACTGTTTATTGACTAAGTTCAATTTTTAAAGCGCAATTAGGAATGGCAGAAGAAAGACAAAATAAAATTCTCATTTTGCATGTTTTTTTCTTTTTCCGCCAAATGCGGAGATGGGTTTTTAAGTGAAGGCAGGGCCTTGGAGCAAAGAGCTTGGAAAATGGCAGGGAAATGGCAGCTGGACTAATGTGCGACATTGTTCCTGGACAGCTTTTTTATTTCCATCTATATTTTCTCCGAAAGTCACCAGGGAATCCATTCTGTTAAAGCTGGGCCTATGGAATATAGGCAGTGCTCTGTTGCTGTGGCAACCATTATCTCCTAATTCCTTTTCTTTTCTAAAAATAAAGTGCCCTTTCTCAAAGTATCTCCCACCTCCTGCCCCCCCTCCCCGCCCCAGCCCCTGCTTTTTATTTAAATCTCTCTCTTGGTAGCAGCCGCGCCCCTCCCGCCTGACCTGGAGTTACTTTTGTTTGCTTGAGGAGAGCCACACATCGTGCCCATTACGGACTCCCCCGCTGTCCGTCTCTGAGTGTTAAATTAGAAGTCTAATGAAAGCTGTAGATGGAGGGCTGTGGAGCAGCCCCAGCGATCTCATAGAGGGGGTGATGGTCCCAGAGCTAAAGAAGATGCCACTTGGAACCTGGGATCTTCAGCTCATTAATTCATCTGCTGCTTTCAAGGAACTGCATTTCCATGACAAAAAAGAACGTTGCAAGGCTGAAACTGTGGGCGGAGGGCCAAAGCAGCTCTGAAGAGGCTCGGACTTCACTCACGCCTTTGATCCCTGACTGCAGGATGACGATGTCCTTTCCCTTGGATTCTTGCATTGTCCTAGGCTTCCTTTGGCCTGTAGAGGATGATCTATCTGCTTCTGAGGCCTTTGGAATGTTCGGTATTGGCCTAAATTTCGTAGCCTTTGTACATCAAAGACTGAGCCATGATCAGTACGGACATTTCAAAGTGATTGCTTTGGGCTTCTGAACCAAAAGGGACAGTCTAGAGATGGCGTCCTTTCGGAGATCATCCGCCATGGTGGGATTGTGTGAAAATGGGCCTTGCATGAGTCAAGACCAAAGAATGTATCTGCCCAAGATGAAATAAGGCAAATAGCTATGACCCCTGCCCTCTAAGCGTCCAGATGAAGCCACACCCCTGTATCCAAGGATTGAGATGTTGGTGTAATGGCAAAGACATCTCTAGCTCTGAGCAAAATATGCCCTTTTCCCATTCCCATCTCTCCCTCCCTAGCCTTACCCTAGCCAAGCTTCTCTGCTAAGTCAGTTTTGACAAAAAGGCTTGCTTCTCCATGTCAAGGTAAGAGGCTAAGGCAGGAAAAGATAATATCAACTTTGGCTTACAAACAGCTGTATTTGGGTCCCACTGTATTTAAAGGAAACCTTTAACGTTTTCCCATAATAAACAAGGTTAGGCAAAAATCATTATTTTTGTTATCTTCCTCTTATGATTTTAAGTGTATGTGTGCATACATACGTGCATGTGTGTGTGTGTGTGTGTGTGTGTGTGTGTGTGTGTGTGTGTTTAGGGGTTTATCTTAAGTTAATTGACACAGGAACAGCTGCCCACAAGCATCCTGGAGGACCATGTGAGATTTGAATCAAAACAGACAGCTTATAAGATGCTAGAGCAAGGCCTTACCTTTGTCAGATACTTAAACATTAGGGATAAATGGATGAACAAATGTGCCCTGTGGGGGATGGGGAGAAGGCTTGGTCAGTAAGGTCCTTGAAATGCAAGCAGGAGTACCTGGGTTCAGATCCCAGCACCTGCATAAAGAGCCAGGCCTGGTGATGAAGGTGTGTAGTCTTAGTGTCTTAGTGCTGGAGACTCGGAGACAGGAAGACCCGTGGAACTCCAGAACTGGCTGGCCCACCAGTCTGAGTTGGTGACCTTCAGGTTCAGTAAGAGACCAAGATAAGGGGAAGAACAATATAGGAAAACATCCTCCATTCTGCTCTGGCCTCCACATTCATATGCATACATCACATACATACAAAACGCTCATGTGCATACAGGCACACACTAAAAACACAATGATAGTAATTCTCGGGTTTGCTGTAAGGGTTAAACGATTTATTCTTTATGAAGTGAGCACTTACAGGGCTTGGCATATGAAAATTACCATGTAAATATTTGTTCAGTAACCCCTCAAATGTTGCAATCCCCTAGATAGATTTTAACCCCTCTACTTGATCTTCTCCCTCCTAGTTATCAACCAGATTCCTTGTATGGAAAATGACTCCAGACCTAAGCCCTGGCCACAGATATGTCCTTGGGGCAGAATCCCGGCTGCTACTAAACCTGGCTTTCAGACCTCATTTTCTAGTTAGTTGCCTAATTTAGAGACCTTGTCAATTTGCATTACATAGAAATAATGCAATCAGACTTCAAAGCTGCTTAGAACGGTGCCCTGCAGCCCATTGCTCTGAACTTCCCAAAGTAGGTTGGAGCAAGCGTAAATTATCTCACAGCATGACACTTCTGTGATCACTGGGGCATGTTGGGAGGGGGGCAACAATGGAAATAAAAAGGCCAAATAAATGTACCACTTCCTCCCTACACACGGAAGCTGAGTGAGATGAAATCCTTTCATAGTAACGATTTGGCTTCATTCTATTATCATGGCCGCTCTTGTTTACTTCTTCTGCGTCTTATGAAGAATCTAACAGATCCTCCATCAAGTTTAGCTAAAAGAATTGGGAATGTACAGTACCCAGATTTTGAAAGCAAAACCCTCAGGAGGCTCTACATGATCCTTCCCAGTGGCTGTTCTTTCCACCCCTAAGCATTATCTTAGTTTTAAGGGCACAAAATAGTTCTATTTTGATGCTTCACATAAAGGGAATCTTCTAGAATGTGTGGTCCAGGATCGTGTGCTGTTCATTTTTGTCAACTTAACACAAACTAGCATCACCTGGGCAAAGGAAACTTTACTTGAAGATCCGAGTCCATCAGATTGGCATGGGGACATTTTTCTTGATGAATGATTGATGTAAGAGGGCATAGCCCACTGTGAGTGGCTACACCTCTAGGCAGTTGGTCCTGGGGTGTATAAGAAAGCAGACTGAGCAAGCCATTAGAAGCAAGCCAGTAAGTAGTATTCCTAAGCAGCACCCAGTAAAAGGATGGGCAGTCCTCCTTTGGGTGGATCACTTGGCACTCCCTCCACCCCCATCCCCCGTGGTCTTGTAGATGGAGACTCTTGGGGAAACTATTCAGGCACTGATAACTGTCTTTGAAATCCTTTTTCAATGCCCAGCAAACCTGTTCTAATTACTGACTGTGTTTGACATATGGAATTTGAAGTCGGGAAATCTATAGATGAACTGCAGCTCCAGGTTATGACTCTCTCTGATCCTCAATTTCATCATCAGTAGTAACAGTAAAAACACATATAAAATTCATAATGTAGCTATTGAATTATATGAGTAAATTGTTTTATAATATTTCAACCATTGCTATTACATATGCCCTGAATTATAACATGCTTTTCCTTGTCATTGAAAGATAAGTCATCTTGCTTATTTCTAAACTTCAAAATCAAGAGTTCTTAACAGTAAAATGGCTTTGAGGAATACTATCTAGAGAGAAGTATAATTAGCCTAAGCTGTTTGTGCTTCACTGGGTACCCTGATTTACAGAGCTTGAAGAACATTTACAATAAACCGGTATGCTTCAAAACTAAACTTCATATGTCTACATAGGGTTTTTATTTTAAGATAATCAACTACATAAGGAAAGATACTGCAAATAAAGTGAATAAATTAAAAAATTAATGGATGCCAGAGATGCAGCTCACTGGTAGAGAGAGCACTTACCTAGATTTCATGAGGCCCTGAGTTCCATATCTAACAACACACACACACACACACACACACACACACACACACACACACACACATACATCCATCACACTAACCATTTGAATGATGGGATTCTGTGTGCTTTCCATTGTATGTTCCTAAAAATTCTGTCCCCCAACTCCCCCCTTCACACACACACACACACACACACACACACACACACACACACACTTACTTCATCTTCTGGGATCTCCTCTCCTCAGCAAAGAGGTAGCAGAATATGCTTCCAGGATGTACTTGAATCTGGATCTATATACACAAAAGCAGGCTATGGTGGACACTGATGTTCCAGCTAGATCCCCTTTCAGGAAAAGCTATGACAGCTGCCAGAAGTACTATTGGTGTGAGAAGACAAAGTTAATTAATACCTCATATATTGGTGGGTCATGAAGCAGGAAAAAAAAAAAAAGCAGGGATGCTGGCCTCCTTCTGATAGTGTCAAAGCCCTGTAGAAATTTCTCATGTATTTAAATGAAGGTAAAAATATGGAAAACTCGATGCAAATTGATATTTGGGGTATACACAGCAAATGCAGACTCCTAAAGAAATGTATTAAAGGTTATAACTGCTCTGTCTATGAAGGGCCCATTCTTAAAGAATGTTGTGCAGGCACTTTTAATTTTTGCTCTTTAAGATAATCTTAAATAACAACAACAAAAATAGTGTCAGAAGCAGGATAGTCAGAAGATATATGTATAATTCCAGACAAAATGATAAGGATATGAACTATAATCCCTTACTAATGTAAGGGAATCATTGAAACGCTATAGCTAACCTGATTCAAGATTCAGGTTTATAAATTAGGACTACATACATTTTGATTCACTGTTTCATTCCGGGGGTGGGGGTAGTTGTTGGTTGTTTGGTTATTTGTTTCATTCCTTGGGGTTTTTGTTGGTTGACTGGTTGTTTGATTCGATGGATGGTTGGTCCGTGTGTTACAGAAAGTCCTTCGTTTGAGAACTTCATTTCTGTAAGTATAAAGATAACTCAGTAGTGTTAGTCAGGAAGAAGGTGTCTGTAGTAGGTGCCCACAGTGACCAGGAAGTACACATTTATCACTGACTTCCCAACCTTGCTTTGGTTAATAATTTACCATCACTAAATTCACTTATTAATCTAGTTACTATGAATCTGTGTTCATGCAAGCTGGGTAGATAGCAGAGCAAGCCTTGGGATTCTGAGCCCCAATCCTTGTGACCTTTCTTTGATTGGAACTCACGTTTGAAGCCTCTGCTCATTTCTCTCCAACCTTTTCATCTAGCCTTCAGTCATTTTGGAGAGAGTCCTTCCCTCACCCCTGGGATCTTCCTAAAGGGAATTTATAATAGGTTTTCTATTCTCCTGTTACAGTTCAGATCATTATGGCTGTACCTGGGAGTCTACGATTGCCTTTCTAACTCTCCATCTTCAACACCATCTTTATTCTTACTCCTCACAGATCCATTATTTCTGTAAAATTCAGGGACAGCTAAGTGCCAAAGGGAAGAAATGAACCAAATGAAATCCACAATTTGTTAGGAAAAAAAAAAGCTACAATCCTTTCAAACGACAAAATCACAGGCTTAGGAAAAAATATATACGCAAGCAAGAAAGAGACTGTACACGCTAGTTAAAGAGAATGTTGCTTGATGACTGGGTCATGTCTTAAGGCCTACTCTCAGCTACGAGTAGCCCTGAAGCTAGCAGTCACATTTCTAGCTGCCTATACAACCCTCTCCCATTGCACAACCCATCTCTGCTATCAGTTACATCTATAGCTCGTGTTTCCAGCAGGAAGGCGGTGGGCTCTTCATCAATGTACAACAAAAGAAACAGTGATGCGGAAATTGCCTGGGTCCAGCCTGTTGGACAGTGCAGCGTGAGAACTTAACAGAAGAAAGCGTGGCTCGCAGGCCCATTTCTCCTGGCCATCTTGTGTTTGAAGCAATTGACACAACCCTCCAGTGCTTCGATTACATCATCTATAAAGTGGCAAGAGTGACATCATTGTGAGTGACGTCATAGTGTTTTGGTTTTTTGTTTTTTTTTTAAATGAAGATCAAAGGCAAAAGGGAAGGGGAAAGGGCCAACGTTACAGAAAACCTTTTTAGGCTTTTTAAAAATACAATATAGTTTGATCATAAGAGCTACAAGGCTTTGATGAGTGTATAAACATATTGGAAAGAAATAGATTCTCGTTCTGTAGGGCAAGGATGGAGCATGGGATTCTCTACTTTTCAAATAATGTTTTCAGAGTGAATGTAGGTTTGTCAGGGAAAAGTATGAAAGCACTCCTGAAAGTGAGAGGGACTCCAAGGAAGAAATACCCTCGAGATTCTTTTTAAAGGAGGCTAAGGATGTTTCTAGCATGCACCAAGCCAATAGACTCCACCAGTCACCAGTGCTGCAACAGCAAATGAACAACGTCCCAGGGGATTCTTAAGGAATGTGAAAGGGAGGTTTGTAACAAAGAAGCACAGAGTTATTTTGAATATTATTTTTCTTTTACAATATAATAAATGGCAACTAGACTACCCCACCCTCACTGCCGGCCACATACTTTAAAGCACGCCATGAGAGACTTTTTCCTAAATCTCTGGTCCCCTAAAGCAGAGATAGTCCCCCTGTTTCTTGGTTGGGTGCAGAGCAATCCAGTTCTTTCCAACTCCTAAAGCTTGCATTGTGTCTCATTTTTTACTTAAGTCCTATAACGGCAGTAATCAAAGAAATCTGCCTGTCTGTCTGTCTGCACATGGCTAAAGATGAAACGTTGGTGGGAAGCTAGCTCCCGCCCTCTCCAGTTCTCAGGAACAAAGTGCACATAGCCCCTTTTCCAGTTTCATACAGCAACCTCACAATGGAATACTTGAAATCTATCACTGTGTGAGGACTGGCATCACAGAAACTGAAATTGCAGCTTGCTACAAGTCAGATCTCCCCCACCCCCTAACTCCCCGCCACTAGAAAGACAACTGCTATTTACTAGAACACCTTGGGTGGTAAAGAGATAGGATAGAGATACTCCCCAGTGTCCACGGGAATACAGAACTTGTTTGGCGGACTCTATTTTTATTTTGCAACCCCAACTTCCTCTTCTTCATTTTTTACTATGGAGTCTGATCTGGGAAACCTGCCTCACTTCCCTGAGGGAATTTTCACTGACAAAACTGAGAAGCAAAAACTCTTGAGCATTCAAAGGTGATCTCATGGCTTACCACAGAGTAGGTCTCAGTGCCAGGAGAGACACCAGGGAGAAAATGAGAATGAATCACGCCCACTCTCCACACCCTCCTCTATTGGATGTACCACGCCCTCTCTCTACACCCTTCCCTATTGGATGAAGCACGAATCTCTTCACCCTTCCCTATTGGTAGAATACAATAGACATCTTACTAGTAGAGTATTTCCATCCTCTGTGACCAAAGCGAGTCCACTTTCCTCTGTAACTTTTAAATTGAAGATCAAAGATATGCAGAAGTGAAGCGGGAATGGAATTCCTCATATCTACCCTTGGTTACACCACAGGATTATTCATGAAGTGGAAACACCTGGAATCAGTTGTAGTCATTTCTGCTAATCATGCTGAGTACCACAGCGTGAAATCACTTGGTGTATTGGAAAGAAACCCTGAGAAAGGTGGCCCAGGGTAATCTTCATTTCTACTGCTGTTCTTTCTTTGCTGTGAAAAGAACTATGGTTGAAGCTAGTTCCACAGCTAGCACGGGGAGAAATTGTCTCATTGCCTATGGTTTTGCATTTGCTTTTTCTATTCCATCTACAGATGGACTAGGCATTCAATAACCCCTCTCTTGGGGGAAGAGGAAGGCTTCTCCATGAGTTAGCCTCAGTTTCAGCTGATCCCACTGGTACTGGATGCTGAATTTTGTCCTAAACTATCTGTATGTGTATCCTAAGGGTCCGTGTAGGGCCCACAAGAACAGAGGCGGCTCTTGGGAGGCAGAAGTAGGCCCCGGCTGAAATGGTAGGAAAAGGAGAAGAAGCACTTGCAAGAGGGTAGCACCCATGCATGGAACCTCCCCATCCCCTTGGCACCCTCTCACTCTCCTGGGCTTTCCCTCCATTTGGCTCCACTGTGGGCGCCTTCTTTCCTAATTGTAGTTTATAAAGGCCAATTTTGCAATGAGTTGGCACATAAATTGAGCCTGCACCTTTTTTGCACTGCGGTTTGGTTTTTAATAGCTTGATTAGATAAGACAGCCAACTCAGGAAAATTTCTTTGTTTCAAGGAGGCATTTAGGGCCTTCCTGAAGGGAAAAACAACCTTTACAATGTAGCACACTTACACAAGATCTCTCTACCATGTATCAATGAAAACTTCCAAGTGATATACTTTAATATCTGAAATTTCAGGGTTTAATAATGAGGAGCAGGGGTTCCCCCTCTCTTATGGTGAGTACTGCTTCCTTCTCACTGAAATGACTGAAGCAGTTAGAAAAGAATGTCACCCAATCCCCACCATATTCTCCCAGGGAACAGGAAGTAGGCCACTATACTATGTTTTTCAGAAGAAAACTATATACAGAGCTGTCCATATGTCTGTCTACAGCCAAAGCCAACACTAGGATGCTTCCCATCTTCCCAACTGCACTGTCCTATCTCCCGTGTATCTTCAATTTTTTTCTCTTCTGGATGTCCTTGAAACAATCCAGTTTCTTCCCTTTTTCTATTGTAGCTCTAAGACAACTAGAAAAGATGCTGATGACATGTTGGGGTAGAAAACTTTCCTGGGGAGATGAAACATGCCCTTGTCTACCCACCCCAGAAAGGGAGCCCATAAATACCATCCTATTCTTACACATCTACATTCATGCTACTGTTTATGTTCTTTGATGAACCCTAATTAATGCAAATCAATATATGAATTTAAAAGGAACACACTTTGCCTCCATACTCCACCCCAATCACACCAGCTCTAATGTGGTCCCTCGAGCATCCCTAATTTTGCCTCCTAGGGTCTTGACTTGCTGTCTTCTTTATCTTGACCTCCTACCCAAGATATTTTAATAGCTCATTCTTCCCTGACCTTCATGCTATGTAGGATAACCCGTAAAACCATAGCCTATAGAGTCATACAATCTAGAATATACCAATTGGATCTGACCTTGGACAAGGAATTCTGTGAGCCTGTGCTTTCATTTTTTATTTTGCTATGAAATAGAAGAAACAATGCCACTTCCCTTATGGTGTCAGTGCAAGAATTAAAACACACAGCGCACACAAAGCACAGAAGCTGGCACTAAGAGAATGCTCAAGTCAAGGTTGAGATTATGGTTGCCATAGATGCCTAAGATCTCACTTAATCAAAGAGATGTGGCCAGCACCAACCCTGAGCTTTGGCAGCTAGAGAGTCAATGAGGTAATTGGATGCGGACAAGATGGTAGAAGCTGATGAATAGAAAGCAGAGCTCAGAATGTCACCAGATTAGGGAGGTTGTCCCTTACCACACTATAATGACACAGACGCTTATTATTATTTATTATAGCTTAGGCCTTAGCTGACCACCTCCCAGCTAGCTCATCTGACTTTAATTAACCCAACTATTCTATCCCATGTCCGCCATGTGGTCCATTACCTCCGGCACCTGTTCCTTCCACCTCTGTGTCACGAAGATGAATCTCGAGCATCTGAATTCTTCCCACAGTTCCTGCCTCAGCCCAGAAATCTGGTCTTTCTTCTCCTGCCTCAGCTATTGGCTGTCAGATCTTTATTAAACCAATCAGAAGGTGAGGGAGGAGTGTGTTTACAAAATACCAAAGTAGGTGATAATCCATAGAAATAACACCGTTTCCTGTAGATACGATAAAATTTGGGTTGAAAGTATTGAAGGTCGGTTGGTGTCTCTATCACTCCACCAGGGTTCCTGCCTGGCTACAGGAGGTGGCCTCTTCAGGTTCCATATGCCCAATAATGTGAATCACAGCTGATGTCACCCCCATTGATTCTTGTGTGCCTTCATTATCACAGATCTCTATTTCGTCCAGGAGATGGCCCCCTGTCTACAAAAAATATAGGGACAAGGGATGGGGCAGAGAGTGAGGAAGTGGCCAACCAATAACCAGCCCAACTTAAGACCCATCCCATGGGCAAGCACCAATCCCTGACACCATTAATTATATCTGTTATGCATGGAGACTATCATAACTTTCCTCTGAGAGGCTCTACCCAGCAGCTGACTCAAACAAATGCAGATACCCACAGCCAAACAATGGATGGAGCTTGGATACTCTTATGGAAGAATAGGAGGAAGGATTGTGTCCTGAAGGGGATAGGAACTCCACAGGAAGACCAACAGAATCAACTAACTTGTATCCTTTGGACTCTCAGAGTCTGAACCACCAACCAAAGAACATACGTGGGATGAACCTAGACCTTCCCACACATATGTAGCAGATTTGCAGCTTGGTCTTTATGTGGACCCCAAACAACTGGAGTGGGGGCTATCCCCAAAACTGTTGCCTATATATGGAATATGTTCTTCTGGCTGGGCTATTTTTTTCTGGCCTCAGTGGGAGAGGATGTGCTTAGCCTTGCAGACTTGATGTACCAGGGTGGGGGGATACCCAAGGGATCCTCCCATGGGTTGACAGGAGAAGGGAAGGGGCATGGGAGGAAGGATTGTGGGAGGAGGTGAATGGGAGGGGGACAGTGAATGAGGTATAAAGTGAATAATAAGTACAAACAAAACAAAACCCAAACAAACAAAGAAAAAATATCAAAGTCCGACCAGTAGTCAACTCTCTGCAGTACAGAAATCAACATTTGAATAATGCAAAGACAACTTTTACATAGTACACAAAAAGCTTATCCAACTATGGGGGATGAGGGGAGGCAGCGGAAGAGAAGAAAAAGGAGAGGGACAGGGAGGGAGGGGCAGAGAGAAGGGAGAGAGAGAGGCAGGGACAGAGACAGAGACCAAGACAGACTCTGTATCATCTCTGTTCTGATGTTACCATCTATTACTCCCCCTGTGTTTGTTTGTGATCTGTCTTTATTACAAATTATGTAACCAGGGCTGGAACATTGTTTATTATTTTATCTTTAAAGACTAAAAGGGACTAACTCTCTAAGAAAGGGGTAGATTTATAGACGCACTCACTGTTCTGGAACCAGACTTCCATGGTCCCATCTCTGTGGAAGGACAAGCATATACTTAAAAAAAAAAAAAAAAAAAACCGAAAAGGTCACAAACAATCATCAGCTTCAGGCAAAGGCACATAAGCTGTTTCTTTTGAAGTAGTTTCTTGAGAGATAAAGGATCCACCCTTTGAGGAGGATTATTAAAAAATCGGGAAGAAAACAACTGAATAGTATCAGAAAGTTCCTGAAACTTAACAGATATACCGGACCCTTCTTTGCCCTATGTAAATATAAGTAGGAAGAGCTGCTGAGATACTCTCTCTGACTATTCCATGGAAGGGGAAGAGGTCAACTGAGCTGAAAAAGAAATAGAGATCAGCCAGATGACCTAGAAAAGACACTCCCAATTGCTGAGCTGCTTGCTGTCTGAGCAGTACACTGCAGGTTTCTAGCTTTAGTGAGCCACTACCCATACCTGGGTGGGCTTTGGTGATGCAGCTGGCTTTGAAACGTTTCTGCTCTTGTACATAAGCCCTTTACCTGTACCCCTGCCAGCAACCAGCTGTTACTCTAGTGACACTATTAGGAGGTGTGGCTTTGTTGGAGGAAGTGTGCCCCTGGAGGTGGGCTTTGAGGTTACTGATGCTCAAGCCACTGGGCGCAGTATCACTCTCTCTTACTTCTGTGTGCCGATCCGGATGTAGGACTTTCAGCTACCTCCCCAGTACCATGGCACGCCTGCGGGCTGCCATGTTTTTCACGGTGATGATAATGGACTAAACCTCGGAACTGTAAGCCAGCCCCAATTGAATGTTTCCCTTTAAAAGAGTTGCTTTGGTCTTGGTGTCTCTTCACAGCAATAGACACCCTAACTTAGACACAACCCCAATAAAAAAACATTGATTCTACAAGATAGAATTTGGTGGAGTCCTTACTTTGGTCTGTTGTCAGTTCCTTGCTTGGAACAAATAGAGGTTAATTGATGTCTCCTCAGAAATAGTATCATACACAACAAATAGAGAGACTGCTGTGTTTTAAAGAGCACAGTGTCGTATGGGGACAGTCCCAACTCAGTAACACCCACAGAGTCTGGTCATGGGTAGTGCCCCTGACAGCACGCTGTCTTGGAGGTGACTTAGCATCACGTTAGCTCACAGAGATGGCTGATGACAGCCGTGATGTCTCATGGGGCCAGAACCCACAGCTTAGACAGCCCAGTAGCTGCTGCAGGCATCTTTGCTGCCACATGACAGTGAAACCCATGACTCCTTTAGATGGTGGCTCGAGCATCTGGATGTCAGGTACAGCTGTGTTATGGCAGTGTTCTGAGCTTTTAGTGAGTGTCTGGATCATTATCAGCAGGGTTGATGAGAAAGCCACCAGCAAGAAGGCTTGAACAACGTCATCTCACAAGTGTTTTTGTTCCCTTTTCTTATGAGGCTGACACTTTGCCCTTCCCACTTAAAGGAAGCCCTTTATGGTTTCTTTTTGAAATCCTCAAATAGCCAAAACCACCCCTCCTTCATACTGGTGTCACTACTAGATAAAATAAGGATATTTGAGCATAAACACTGTGTAGAAGGCCTATATCATGCGGACATCGAACAAAAGAGTTGTTCTTGCCCTGTTCTGGATAGAGCAAGACAGTGCAATATTTTCATCACACCATTTAACATGCAGTTTAAAGTGGCCATATTCTTTAATTTGTGAACATTTTCCCCTCTAAGATTTTTAGACAACCCCTACCAAGTCCACTGGTAGAAGATACTACCAGGTAGGGGCCTCCGAGAAAACCCCAATAGCAGACTTGTGATACCAAAGAAGGGTTGTTGGTATTTAACCATCTGTCATGGATATTCCTGGAACCCATAGGGTCAATGGCAGAGCGTCTCAGAAATCTAAAGACGCTGTAACTATAGAAGAGCAAGAGACAGAGAGATATCTGTTCTTTTAATGGGACCCCGATGTAGACTGAGAAAACTGGGGTCAAACACTGCTGGGCCTTGTGAGAATTTTGGTGTCTTTGAAAACAAAACTGTAAGGATGTTTTTATTTTAATCCCAGGTGCGGGATATGGGGCGACTTTAGAAAGTCCACAGCAGCAGACTATGATTTGCCTCCTGCTCTAGCAGGGGTGTGGTTTATGACAGCTACAGATGGTTTTGTGTGTGTGACACTTGGAAGTCTGGGCACTCTTCAGAGAGTATATAAATGCCAGAGCCCCAATGGAAGGGGCCGGTTGGCTGGTTGGTTGTTGGATGTTGTCGGTTGTGGTTGGTTGCGGTTTGTCAAGTAGTTGGATGTGAAGAAATGATAAGAAGAAATTAGATATCGTGACAGTGAAGACCAAACTTGCCCCCAAGGAACTTGATGCCCCTAACCAGCAGGAAGTAGTCTTGATGATCTTGACGCCCCTTTACTCCTGCCTTTTTTCTCTCCCACCTGGTGTTAGGAGGGTGGAAGGGAAGAAGAGAGATGGAGAAGGTGGAAGAAGAGATGGAGAAAGTGGAAGAAGGAAAGAGCTCAAAGTAGACAAAAGTCTGGCTACAGGGGGCACGTTTTGCTCCACAGCAACAGCCCACCTTGGTATGATCTCCCTAGCTCAGCAAGGCAGGAAGTCTAAAAACGTACTGCCTTCTGTGGGCAAGAAGCACTCAGCTGAGCCTGGAAAGTGGGAAGAAAATGGAAGCTATTTTTCTACCTCCTCGGTGGTTAATCATCAGAGAATGCACAGACTATTCTGCATTTTCTGTGCTCTGGCTAACGTCACTCCTCCTTCCCTCCTGCTTTTGTTCCCCCCAGCCCTTAAAATCCCTTGGTGACCTACTTCCTACACTCACCTCCCCCTGCCTGAATACCTCCAGCAATCGCTGCCTCCTGACTCACAGCCCTGACGAATGCAAACGGGGAGCTTCCGCTTGCACTTCTCGGTTCTTAAAAAGCATTTGAACTGTCTCACTTGAATTTTATAACAATTCCGTAGGGCTGACAAGGCAGAGACCATTAAGACCATTTTCTTTTATGGGAACAAAAACCAGACTAGAAGGAGCCTCAGAGCTGGCCTTGTGTTTTTCTACGAAACAGTGGAAACGTTTCTGTGTTTTAGCTCATCATCTGCCATGTGAAAAGAGTGAACCAAAATGACCAGTTTTCAAATACTTTCTTTCTTTTTTTTCCACTGTAGTCTACAATAAGAAATATATTCTATATCATTTCCTAAGTACTTATATCTGCATGTCCATAAAACACCAAAGACACAGTTTCTGGAAAGTTAAATACAGCACTCTAGTTTTGTGTTTTGTTTTTTTAATTATTATACTTATTTTGAAGTTGCTCTTGGTGATATACCACACTGGTTCCATGGTCTAATTACTCAAGCAAACATCATCAACCTCCAGAGCATCAGTTTCCCCAGCTATCTAGCAGGCGCAACGGGGCCTGGTGAGGTGACTCAGCATACAGATGACTTCTCTCTGGCATCTAACTTGCCAGCAGCCCTGCTCTTGCAAAGGTGGTGCCACTGTTAAATAAAAGAAGGGTTTCTTGATCATGAGCACCGTGCAGATATTATGTACTATCTGGATTCACCAAAATGATGATGATGATGATGATGATGATGATGTTGGCTCTTGTTCCAGTAGGAATAGAGTATCAGATTTCCTCACACTACTTTAAACAATATACAATTTGAGATGTACAGGGTTTTCTTTTAGTCCTTGCAATTTTTCCAATTAGTATTTTCAGATTTCAGTTGACCAAAGATATCTGAAACCTCAGAAAAAAGGAGCTCCCCCGATAGAGGGACAGAGGCCTATTATATAAGGTTGTGAAAGAATTAAATCTAATTCTATGTCTGGGTTTAGCTCAGAGCTGATGCTAATTTTTTTACTCCTGTGACCCAAGAGATGACTCAAGATCCTGCCCAGTTTTAGATCAGATTGAAAATGAAGAACAAATACAGTCTAGGGGCATGGAGGATTAAAGTGGTCATAATACCATAGCTCTGCTAGATACTTCAGCCTTCCTCTGTGGTTGAGAGAAACACAATGCAGGAATGCTCACTTGGGAGATATTTGTCTTGAGGGAGTGGAGGGGGGAGGGGAAACAGCTAAGACTGGGAAAGGCTCCCATACCTCAGTGTGGCAGCATATGTGTGAGGTATAAGAGCTTAAAGTGTCCCCAAGCAGACACATACTAAATGTTCAGTGGATTACACACAGGACAGATCTGTACAGGTTAGTAGGTGCTATGATAAGAACTGGACCAAGTATGTAACCATATAGGACACTGGCAAGGCTGGCAGAATGACGGGGTGCCCTTGATGACGCCACTCTGGGGCAAGGGCATCTGCCACTTAGGAAGTAGCCCTTGTGCCTGCAGTGTGACTTAGCACTAAGCCAGAGCACTATGACCCATCACTGGGTCTATGGATACTGACAAGTATACAGGTCATAACTGAGCTTTATTCAAGTCCTAGAAGGTCCCCAGGGATAAAGCTAGTCTGATCCATAGCAGTTATGAGACAAAAGACTGCAGAACTTAAAAGGTAAAATTACTGAGGCAGCAGGGGGTGGGGTGGGGGGAGCTTGACTGGTAGGTACATCATATGATGGGAGATGTCTGCCAGAATTTAATAATGTTTAAATCATCTGAATCTAATTGTGAGGCCATTTGCAAAAATCAAGTTACTGCATAGCATCTTTGAAAATGACTCATGTTCCTAGGGAGTGCTATAGCACAAATGGTTATCTGCATTATCCCCGAAGGGTGTTCTGTTCGTCATGAAACAAAGCTCGTGGAAGACCTGTCACATGTTATAAAACCCAGGTTAGTGATGGCTGCCTGCAGCGGTGGAGAAGAGGGACGCAGCAAACATGTTAGCCAAGCAGGCAGAGGAGGCTGCAACCTCTACCCTGGAATCTGCCATGATTGTTTAACCTGTCTTGGTTGAGAAAACCCAAGCCAGAGGCCACTGTTCAGGCACACCATAAGGCTAACCACCCACAGCCAGCACTGTTTAGACATACCCACAGGGTGACTCAAACTCAGGGCATCCTGATGTTCTCCTGAACGCTCAGATCGCAAACACAAGACATTGGCTTTACATTCTTGTTGGCATGGTTCAGGGAAATTACACCAATTAGCTATAGGCAAGTAGGCACAAACACCTGCTTGTGCTAAAAACAATAACACATAAGCGGTAACCATGAAATAGGCTGGCATGGCTCCTCTCTTTGACTTTACAGCACATGATGTTGCTGCTTAAGAAAAACTTCTTCCAACCTGGTTGTGAAGGCTTGCAGATTGCGATCCATCCGTTGTATTGCACGGCAGTTAGAACCTATTTAATCTGGCCTGATTTTACTCCTGTCATCTTATTTCTATTCTCATGATGTGTGAACACACACGCATGGACATGCGTGTTTTATGCATGTACCTCACAGTGTTCTAAGTCTAGCCCCAAATGTTACTTTCCCCATCCAGTTTGTCCTATATTACTCCTTGTTTTCCCTTTGTGTGAATGTGTGTACCTACTTTTACATCCCGGGTCCTCACTTGCACAAAATCTAGCGTTTGTCCTTCTCATCTGACACAGGGCAAGCCACATAACCACAAGGGTTTTCATATGCTTTATCACTGCGGGATTCAATCTGTGGGTTGCAACTCCTTTAGGGTTCACATATCAGATATCCTGCATATCATCTCATGTGAATCATACGATTCTATCCTGCATATCATATATTTACACTGTGATTCATAACAGAAGCAAAATTACAGTGCTGAAGTTGCAGCAAAATGATTTTATTTATACATGAGGAACTGTATTAAAGGGTCTCATGGCATTAGGAAGGCTGAGAACCACCGTTTTACGGTATCCTCCTAGCCTAAACTAGAAGTGAGCACGGATAAATGTTGCTCTGGTTGATACCAGCTGTGAACTTGACACAAACATAGAGTTCTCTAGGAAGAGGGAATTTCAACTAAAGAATTGCCTCCATCAGATCGGCACACCTGTGGAACATTTTCTTCCATCAGATGGGCACACCTGTGGAACATTTTCTTACTTGCTAACTTATGCAGAAGGTCCCAGGCCACTGTGGGCAATGCCATCCCTAGGCAGGTGGGCCTGTATAAGGAAGCAGACAGAGCAAGCCATGGAGAGCAAGCCAGTAAGCAGCATTCTTTCATGGGCTCTGCTTCAGTTCCTGCCCACAGGTTCCTGCCTGAGTTCCTTCTCTGGATTCCCTCAGTGGTGAACCTTTAACAGGGAAGCTGGAAGCTTCCTCTCCAAGTTGGTTTTGGTCAGAGTTTTATCACAACAACAAAAAGCAAACTAGAAAAGATGCTCGATAAACACTCTGGAACTCTAAGCCTCCAGGCAACAGAAAGGATAAGTGTGGGCAAAACAGGATGATCATTCGTCCTCCCCCCGCCCCTCCCCCCATCCCTGCTGCTTCCATACTAGAAAAATGTTGGTGTGAGGGAATAAAAGAAGTGAGGATAGCAAAGAGTCTGGTAAGTTCTAAGGAACAGAGTTCATGCTCATTGGCGGAGCCTTGAGACCCCAGCAGGGCATGCGTGACACTGCATGTATGCACAGAGGACCAAAATCAGGGGTCTCAATCAGGTGCATGGCTCAAGAAGGAGCAGAGCTCCAGAGAGAGGCACAGGATGAAACACAGGTGCTCCTGAACCCCTTATCCACCCACACCTGACTGTCGATGAGCCATTCTTGTGCAGACCTTGTGCATGTCTCTACAGACGTTGAGTTTGTGATTACAGTGGATGCATTTTGTGTAGATGACATTTCTAATGCTTTTATACATCTTTTGGCTCTTATATTCTTTCTGCAGGGAGCCTAGCATACTGACAGATTCAGGGAAGGGTCTGGGAGGTCATTGCCTTCAGTTGTGTATCCACTAGTGACCCTACCAGACACCATTGGATAGTTCCACTCTAACAGTCACACAGATGGCTCTAATTAAACTAAGTGGATCATAAAACAAAACCAAAAGTCATAAATACAGGAAAAGATATGTAGGTGGGTGGACATTGGTAAGATTAGGAGGGGGATAAGAGATGGTAGTGGTAAGGGGTGAGTAACCAGAATGCATTATGTACATATATACAAATTCCAGAAAACTAACCGTAATAAAAAATATTCCATGTTAAAAAAAAAAAAAAAGATGGCCCCCTGACAGAAGAGAAGAGGTCTCAGGGTAACTTGTGTGAACAGGTTGCCTCCTTCTGAAACCTTGCGACTTTTCTCCACAGCACTGTTGGGGAAAGGTTGAGATCAAGTTAGGTTGAATTAGGTAAACATATAATTATGCCTCTCCTCTGCCAGACCCTAAACTCGACTCATTCTGTTCAATATTAAAGATAACCACTAATATTTCTGGGAATGAAATTAATTTGAAAGACATGTTGGTCATGTGCCTGGCTGAGAGTCCAGCTTTGCTCCCCTGGAGTCTGGGAGAAGCATTCCATGTCCTCTGCTGACCTTGCATGTGCTTCTGTAGGGAAATTAGAGATGCATTAAGTGGCTGCACATGGCAGAATAATTGCCATGGCAACCAAAGGCCCATCACCTGAGCTTTCTCCCAAACTGATTATCAAGAGTGAATTGCAGATGGTCTCACTAAATGAAAGATGGAAAAATCCATATTTTCTCTCTCTCTTCTTCCTCTCCTCTCCTGCTTTGATATCTGGGTTCTAAAAGTGGCACACTCATGTCTCCTTTTTCTAAAATTATTCTAAATATGTTTTTTTTCCCTCCTCAGAGTTGCTGCCTGACTCATGGATCCTGTGCTGGATGGGGTGAGGGACTGGGATAAAATCAGCACACAGCAGCTCCCTTGGGGGGTCAACCCACATGTCTTATGTTGGCAAGGCTGGCAGAAGGACTGCATGTCCTTGATGGGGCCACTTTGAGACACACACACATCTCTGCTCCGTTAAAGGGGATCCATGACCTTGTCAGTTCTCTGTCTCAAATCAACTATAGCCAAGATTAAAAGAGCTTCCATGTCAGACTGTTTCTGGACTTGTGGTTTGTGTGAATGAATAAATGGTGACTCCTGAACACATCTTTATAGAGGATTGTTTTCCCTCAAATCCATCATTTAATATAGAGAACAGTAAACATGAACTGACCTGGGATATGGTTCAGATGATGGGTTCTTTGGTTGCTATGGTGATTACTCAGCTATTAGTCAACGGTTCTTCTGTAAACCGTTCCAACACATGAATAAACATAAAAGACCAGCCACGAGTGCAGAAAGAAAATTATTTAAGCCTCTCTCTCTCTCTCTCTCTCTCTCTCTCTCTCTCTCTCTCTCTCTCTCTCCCTCCCTCCCTCCCCCCTCTCTCTGTTGTTTGGTCGGTTTCTGTCTTAAAACAGGGTCTCATTACATAGCTCAGACTAGCCTTGAACCCCAAATCTTACCTTATGCCCTTAAGTACTGAGATTGTAGGCAAGCTCCACTATGCCCGGGTAGCAGTTGTATTTTAGACAACTAGCCCTCCAAGGAAAGGCCTTCAGAAGTCTCAATGCCACACTGCACACTCTGAGGGCTTCCCCATAAGTAAATGCAATATCATAAGCTTTAGTGAAATGACACAGGTTTGCCGAAATGTCAACGAGTAACAGCTTACTCTGGGAAGGAGAACTGGGCGGCAGTGGGATCTTCTCCCTAAGCAGGATTTGTCACCCCCCATCCCCCACCCCCACTCCCAGGCTACTTCTATAACCTCGTTTTCTCCATTTTCCTTATGTAGGAGACAGCTAGGAAGCCTGTGGGTGACTGATGCAAAACTACCTTGATTATCAAACAAACTCACAGGCAGGAAAAGGTTAATTCCAGACTCTTTTTCATTTTAAGAAAACTGGGAATAAGAATTTTTAGGGAGAAGACCTCCATTCCCCCATGAAAGTTAAGTAAGTGTCGTCTCCTCCTAGCTCAGTCCTGAAATTGTATAAGAAACAGATTTTTACAATTTCTAGTTTTCTCTGAGAAGCAATATAGGTTTTATGAAAAGTTTGCCCCAAGGGTATATGCATACACATTTCAGGGCGGAAGACTTCAAATCATTAAATATATGGTTATATTAGGCTGTGGAAAAGTAGATGGGATTGAATTAACTCTTGGACTTGAATTAAATCTATTTCCAATTATCCCCTGAAAAAGAGCATGCTTGTGGGTCAGTTATGTCTTATAGACCGAATTACTGTTTCTAAAAGACACAAATATTAAGTCATGAAATTTTAGGCTGAAAGCCGCATTGCAGAGGCCCCACCCCTACTGCTACGCTCATGGCTTCTGTAAGGTTCTCGACTCTGCCAGGTTGCAGCCTTCATTGGGGTTTTATTGTGCTATGGCATGGAGTGTGCTCGCTGGGGCTCGGCTGCCCCTCAGCCCTGCTGGGTTCCACTCACGGCTGTTAGCAGTTGGGCTTGGCTTCCAAGTACACAGTAAGCTCGGTTTGCCTTTCCGTTCTATCGTGTTCGGGGGAGGTGGGTTAGATGAAGGGAATGGTTTTAAGTAATGGCAAAACATGCTCTCAAGAGAAAGGTGTCTTTGAAAGAAATAGTCACAGGTGATTATTACTGGGTCATTGAACTTGGTGTCGCCCTAATGACTGTCATGTATGATTGTTCTTGTCCCTCATTTGTGCACCTTGCTCACAAAGCTGTGTGTGCAGGGGCGTGTGTGCACATAAGAACAATAGAAGTGAACTGTTGAGCTTCTGAGTTGGTTCTTAGCACTACATCTAACATGACGTTGGTATAAGCGAAGCAGCACTGTCGCTGCCTTGTAATTCCTTAGACCCTATACTCCTTTCTATTGTTCTGTCTGCTTTCTGATTTATTATTATGTTCCCGCACAGTCCCAAACCAAGAGGCAACGGGCCTTGCCTTGTCAAGGGTCCAAAGAGGTACAGTCCAGGTGCCCAGAGCCAGGATGTGCCCATGATCAGTGCACTGAGGTGGCAGGTGGCTGTGCACAAAGGGCATCTGGAATGGCTCAGAAACCTGTCTCCCCAGGTCAGCAAAGATGCTGGGAGCGTATTTTCTTGTATGAAAATAAAAAGAGGGTGGGGCAAAATTCTTGGTTCAGGCTCTTCCAGTTCTAAACGCTGTGACTCCACAATCAGCTGTGGTTAGTTACTCCTTTAAACGTGGACAAATGAATGGATTCTATCAGGTGCTCTGTGGAAAGAAAGAAACCCTTGGGGCTCTGTGGGCTTCTCTGGCTTTGACCAAAGAATCTGCCTTTGAGGTGAGTCATTACTAAGCTGGTCTTTTGCAGGCATCTCCCTCTGCTAATGTGGCTTCACATCACAGCTATCGCTGCCCCCAAACCTTGAGCCTATGTCATAATTGCCTGAAAGCTTGAACCCCAATTCTATACTAATTCCCACACATGTATGACGTCCTATGTTCCTGCCAACAGGTTGAAGAGAAAGTTGGTTTCCAGAGTGCAGAACATACTTCCTCTAGATCAGTGTCTCTCAACCTTCCTAACAGTTCCTCACATTGTGGTGACCCTCAATCGTAAAATTATTTTTGTTGCTACTTCATAGCTGTAACTTCGCTACTGTTATGAATCATAATGTAAATATATGACATGTGACACCCCCTCCAAGAGGGGCTGTGACCCACAGGTTGAGGACCACTGCTCTAAGAGGTTCTTTTTTATTTTTTTCTTTCCTAAACCCTTCAGGGCTTACAGTCATGTAGAAGTTGGGCCTGGTTCTTCCTCCAAGCCCCAGGCTCCCAGAAATAAGACTCAGACTCAAAATATATTTACAAATACCTTGGCCATGTAGCTAAGCACTTCTCTGACTAGATCATAACTTAATATAACCCATTTATTTTGACCTACATTCTGTCACATGGCTGGTTATGTTTAGGTACCATGGGTTTGTCTTATCACATCTTCCTGGATGAATCTCCAGTGCCTGGCTCTATCCCAGAATTCTTTCTGCCTTATGGATGTCCCACCACCTATTCTATTCTTTTCCTATAGGGCACAGTTTATTTTTTTAATTAACAGGTGATGCATCCATACAATATACAAGATACTCTCTATATATACCACCATAATCTTGAGTCTCTAAATGATTCTTTGCCCATCAAGACCTGCTCTGGGCAGAGAAGTATTTTTCCTATGCCATATGCAAAGAAGCTTTCCCTTCAACAATACTTAAAAGTTCTCTTCCAGGCATTACTGATCCCAATAAAAGTGATGGGAGAGACAGACTTCCTTCAGATAGACAGAGCACTACTTCTCTGTGCGCATCATTTCCTGGATTGGGTATCTAGTATCCTCTAGTATTCCTCTTCCCCTGAAACTTCAGCATGTGATGTTATTTGGACATAGGGTCCCTGCAGATGAAATTAGTTAAGATGATAGTATATCATACTAAGATGTACCCCATGTAAGTGTCGATTTTCTGTTCCTATAACCAAATATCTAAAACCAGGTACTTTATAAAGAAAAAAAAAAGATTCATTTATCTCATGATATTGGAGGTCCCATTTGTTGGGCCTCTGGTGAGAGCAACGTGGCTGTCTAACAGCATGGCAGACTGTATCGTGATGGGCACACATGGTAATTGCAACGCTGAAGGGTCTTGAATAATATAGGGGAAGGGTATCAGTATTAAATATAGCCTTCTGCTGAGAATACCTCTTACATGATAAGCAAAGGTACCAATATGACACTAAAAGAGCTTATATGACTTCCAAGCAGGGAAGACCCTGATAGAAATGTTCTTTGACTCTCCTCCAGGGTCTCAGCTACTTAACTCTGTCTTGCAACCCTAGCATACATCATTCTGTGACAGAACAAGACTAGTACTGTGCAGCCAGTGACTTAGCTGTCCTGGTCCCATGAGCCATGGCCAGAGAGTAGGAACAGGGATATATTGAGAAAGAATGAATTGGATTCATGGCCTGTGTTATTTCCACATACATGTCTGTTCCAGGAGGCAGAATGATGCACATATCCAACCACATGCATATCAATTGTTCCTGTATTAAAGCAGAGAAAAGATTTTAATTTTCCGAGTGCTATTTACATAGTGACCTTCACTATCTCCAGATAAATACCTAATTTCAAAAGGAGAAAAATGATCCTCTTCACCATCCATACACCTACTCAAGGTATACACACACACACACACACACTCACACACACCCTCCACTCAGCCTCAAAGGTGTCATCTGCCTGGCACCATGTGGGCAGCAATGGACGTGGGAGCCACGCTAGCATATAAAGTTGTCTCCAAACACTACCCATCCTCCCACCGGCTTCCAAAAACACAGTGTTGAGTTTACAGCTTGAAAACGTAATTAACACTTTTCCTTATGAGAGAGTAGACGTTGAAGAGTTTTAGCAGGACATGCAAGAAACGGTCTCAAATCTCAACGAGTCACGGCCTTACCCAAATGGTATTCTAAGTGTAGTCACACTCTTCTGAACTCTCAGGAGCCTGGAGACCAATACCAGCTTAGGCCAACCTTTGTAGTCATCCCCAGCCTGCCCCATTCCAAGACTTAAACATTAACTCCTACTCCATATAGCACTAAACAGCCTAGTGAAAGCTTGGAAAAGGTAGTTGAAGAATTAGGTACTGTCTTTGTTTGGTTTCTATTGCTGTGATAAAGACTCCAGGACCAAAAGAAAATTGGGGGCCTAGGGGATTATTTCAGTTGACAGTCCATCATGAAAGGAAGTCAAGGCAGGAGCTCAAAGCAGGGACATGGAGACAGGAACTGAAGTATGACCATGGAGGAATGTTGCTTGCTGCCTTGCTCCTCCAGGCTTGCCCAGTCTGCTTTCTTACACAACTCCTGCCAATTTGCCCAAGGGTGGCACCACTCATAGTGGGTGGGGCCTTCCTACATCAATCATTAATGAAGAAAATGGCTACTGACTTACTTTCAGGTAATCTGATGGAGGCATTTTCTTAATTGAGGTCTCTTTTCCCAGATATCTGTACCTTGTATCAAGTTGACCAAAACAAGACCACCAAGACAGGTTCCACAACTTTCTGTGATGATCACTTTATTGTTGAGGCTCTAGATGTGTCCTGACAAGGCATGGTGTGCATTTAGGGAGTGACATGACACATAATATCTTGTTCCCAGATCTCCTTCCTGTAAGTCTCTCTCCTGTAAGCCTGTCACAACACCTTGGGTCTTATGTGAAAACAAAAAAATTTTTACTTGAAAGGAAGAAGCGAAATTATCATGATTAAATAGTGGGTTTGCATGGTCATTAGGGAAAGAAACAGACCAGGCAAATTTCAGTAAGGGACCTGAAGCTGCTGCTGGGTGGTGCTTGGGTAGGAATCTAGGCCCTGGTGTTCAAGCGAAAGCTGGTCCCAGGTGAGACAAGTGATGACTTTAGTGATGACTAAAGTGCAGCAAGGTCAAAAGAAAGAGGCAGACAAACCTAGAATTGCATAATTTATTGGGTACATAGGTAAAGAAATGTGCTTGAATAGCAAGACAGGTGAATGCTCATGAATTGGATCAGAAGGGGGAAGATAGAATGGCCAGCCTAGGACTTCATCCAAGCCAAATGGAGCTGATTTATCTCCAGTTAATACCAAGGACACTGGACACATTTCCGATGTCGATGGGTCTAGAATCTTGGTCATAAAACTCTATGGACATCACTATTTCTAGATGCTGGGGAGCTATGTGGAGAAAGTTTGCCAGAGCCACTGGGTGTGGTCATGGTTCTTATGACAAGATGGCTGCAGTCAGGTCAAGTTGAAAGCTTCACGTCTGTGCAAGGAGAAAGGTAGGTAGGCCAGTCAATAGGGCAGAGGGAGATCAGAACTTGTTTCTTCTGCTTACAGCTGAAACATGGGAACACCACTGGGAAAAACACAAGTTAAAATATTGGCCCCTGTCCCAGCACAGCTGCTATATATGACGATGTGAGAAACTCATGTTTTATGTTAAAACAAATACAGATTTTTCTTTGGGGTTAATTGCAAGATTCACATGGTTATTTTAAGTAGAAAAAAAAGCAGAAGGCTCTAGCTTCAAATTTCATGCATATAGTGGAGTCTTTGAATGGTGACCTGGATGCCTCCTGTTTTGTTTTTTTTGTTGTTTTTTTTTCAGTTGTCCTCACCTGCTCCTGCTAATGAAGATTGCTAGAGACCTGAGAGAGATGCTTTTTAATGAGCTTCAAGGATGTAACACTAGGAAGCCTTGTCATGATAATCAGAAAACAGTACTAAGAATATGAGGTCTTTTCACTCAAAGATCTCGAAGATGTCTCCTTACCCATTTGGAATTCTGTCAGGGACTATCAGGACCGAAACGATCCCACTCTAAGTTAGGTGAGTCAGAATGAGGAGCTGAGAACATAGTCCATCCATTTCCATGGCAACCACCAGCATCAGCTCCTTCCTTTGTAAACTGACACATACGCTTAAGGCTCATCCCCTTACTCCATGTAATATGCCTAAGACATGGCCAATATTATTGGATAAGACTGATTCCAAGATCCCTTCCCTGGGCTAGTTTAATAAGCACAGCTTCAACTTGGGAACCATAGAGATAACTAATAGTTTTGTGAAATTATATGCATCAGGTGCATACTACTTATTAATCACTCACTATTATGATGCTCTTTCTACAAATATCTTACAAGGGTGCCAAAAGATGGATTAAAGTCTGTAAAAGCCCTCTTTTAAGGAACCCGAGGCATGTATTGGGCTGTACAGGAAACTTCTTATTGCGCTTGTATGATATACCATCTTTTTAACAGCTACAGGGCCACTTAGGTTATCTCTACTTCTTCCTGAAGGAGCTTCAGTGGAGTCTTTTAAGGAATTTAGAAGTAAAAGTGCTTTTAGAAACCATTTAGCAAAGTGGTTCTCGACATCAACACCTGTCAGAAGACTACAGCCCTACATATTACTTTGAATATTATAATAAACACTGTAGAGGAGCAAAGGGCAGCGTGGGATAAATATTAGAATTTTCTTCCTCCACAATTCCCAATGAAATATAAAAACACAACTAGTTGTCCTGCATGTGTAGACAGACAACAATCTTGTTGAGAAAACTATTTGTTGCAAGCCATAATTAATGAGGCACCATCTGTGAGAGGCAATGTTCCTTGCATAAGCTGTGACTATCCAAAGTTCTTACGCTTTTTAGCCAGATGGGAGAGAGAAAAGGGTGTAACGCAGAAATGTGGTGTGAATTATCTGATCAAGAACATATGCTATGTGGTTAAATTTTTATTTTATTATCTGACATATAGATTCATTTTCCCACTCTTCTTAGAAAACTTGATTTAAAATTTATATCCAACTTTGAATTCTTCCACTTGGTTTAGTTGTTTTACATATTTTAGGTTCTGTTTGTCTCTCCCCACCTCCCTGTGTCTGTCTTTCTGTCTCTGTCTCTTTGTCTGTCTGTCTCTTGTCTCTCTGTCTGACTCTGTGTGTGTGTGTGTGTGTGTGTGTGTGTGTGTGTGTGTGTGTGTTGTAAGTTTGTCCGTCACTTGTTTTGAGTTAATTTTTGTCAGGATATGAACCAGTTGGCATTTGGGGCATGTGACAGCTAAAACCTGGTAGTACATAATTTCAAGGAAACTTACAATAAATGGTTTGAGTTATACGATTAATGGGCTTTTAAAACCAACTTATATCATCAGAGATAAGGGAAATAAAAACTCGTGAAAAGTGAAAAGTGTTTCACATACTGATTTATTTTAAAGTGTAATATATAATACAAAGTTTATGATAAAAATAGTTTAAAATACAAATTTTCATGTTCTACTTAAAGCATTTGTGATAAAAGCACACATTATTAGCCATAAAAATAAGAATTTTAAAGCATATTTCTGACCTCCTAAGTTTATAATGATAGCTAATACTTAAAGACTTTTTTTTTGCTTAGCAAGTTTTAAAATACACATTTATAAAAAAAATTGAGGTTCATGAAAATGTTTTAACAACTATATACAAATATCTACCATGCATTGTGAGAGGAGATTTCATCTCCTTAGAAAATGCTGAAGCCACCTGGGCATGGTGGCGTCTGTCTGTAACGGCAGTACTCAGGAGGCTGAGGTGGAGGATTTTAATGCTGACCAACCTATACTGCTACAGTGCACATGTGCATCTAATTAAGTCAGACTCAGAGTAACAAAACGTGTTTCTTCTCTAGTCTGCGGCTTCTAGATCTTATCAGATACCTAAACTCACGCCCATACAGATGGCATGAAAGTGTCTAGGGGACAAAGGGCACTAATGGAGGAGGAGCGCATGGCAGAAGTGCGCCCAACATATATGACATATGTCTTTGAAAATGTCTGCATGTAATAATAATTTTTTTTAATTGATAAAGCAAAACTAGGAAATGCTTACATCCTGTTTTTCTAGTGTTACCTTACAAAACGACAAAGTTCATACAACAGGTTCTGGTTTGCAGTCTTGTAGGATGTCTTCTGAGGTCTGCATCACAGTATGGATACAAATGCACTCGGCAGGTTTTCGTCCCCGTGCACTGGCCTTCCGTGAAGGCATATCTGGTCCAAGCAATGATCAGAGCACCAAGCAATGGTCAGAGCAGAGCGAAGTGCTGCTTCAGCTGCTGGATTAAGTGCTGTGTGTCCACGTGCTCAGGAAACGCCACTTCAGACTTCTGAGCTGCAACATAGCTTCTCTGAAGATCTCCAATCTGGAGGGAATGCCAGATCACAAACCAGAATAAGATTTCTGTGTTGGAAAACTGCGAAGGCTTCTTAAAAATAAATGGCCGTTTAGAATCACCTCATCTAAATTAGAAATCCATCATGAAAAAAAATGAGGAAAATAAAATTATATAATGTATGCTCTGTTATAGTTGTTTAGTTATGAATCAGAAACCCTGTCCCTGATAGTACTGTAAGTTATAAGAGAGAATTCACATGCCTAAAGACACAGCTTGATGTAACTAGAATAAACGCAACATTCAACAAATATATTAACTTAAGATATCAGATATGCTCTGAGAGGTTCCAAATGATACTAAACACAATAATGTTGGGAAGATAGTTGTTTTTGAAGTTTATAAAAGGTTATCTCTAATGTTCCATTAACTCTGTAATTGAAGTCCAGTCCCAAAGAAAAATTCATGTATATACTTCCGAAAAGACAGAAAATTATTAGTGTGTGCCAAAAAAAAATCTAGATGATTCAACTCTGATGGATTTTTCATTAACATTTATGTATTTCAGATTGGAATGGTTTCCTTTTAAAAAATCCTAACATTTCAACGTGATTATTTTACAGTAGTTTGTTGATCTACCTTATAAGAATCCTTTGAGCTAAAGTCATTAAAGCGCACTGACCTTCCTGGAAGAAGTGCTTGCGCAGTTTAAGCGTGCTGGCAGTGGGAGATGGAAGGTGCCGTGGGAGCCCGGCTGCCGTGTGGGAGCTCAAGTGCCGTGGGACTCTAGTGTGTGTCTTTGTTTTGTTTTTGCAGACTGATTTTCTTTTTATTATTTTTCATTATGTGCAGGTGTGAGTGAGTGTGGATACCTGTATGTGAGTACAGGTGCTGTCAGAGTCAGAGATACAGAATTTCCTGGAGCTGGAGTTCCAGGCAGCTGGGAGCCGCCTGAAGCAGATGCTGGGAACCAAATTCCTGGATCTTTGGAATTTGTGCTCTTAGCCACTGAGCCATCACCTAAAGACGCCTGCTGTTTGGGTTTGGTTGAGACTGGTTCTTGCTGGCCTAGCTTTGAACTAGTGTCCCTGCTTTAGTCTCTAGAGTCTACAGATGCCGGTAGCCTTGTGAGTCTCAGGTTCCATAAGAATGCAGCATCAGGAGGTACAAGTACAGGTGTAGCACCTTCGATAGGAGCTGGCACTTAGCAACTTTCCCTAAAATTGTAAGACTAGTGAGAGCCTCTTCTATTTCAAAACAGACATGTGTGGATAGTTTTGTATTCATGCTATAAAAATACCATGTTTGTGTCTTTAGCCAATAAGACCCTATATTTACATCACAAACATCTGAACTGTTTATTAATCCTCCAGACAGATTTGCTTTTCATGGTGAAGTGGAGACATGCCCTGGCTCGTTTGGTCGTCTGATTAAAAAGAGCTCACTCACCAAACATGGTGGCACATGCCTTTAATCCCAGCACTCAGGAGGCAGAGGCAGGAGGGTCTCTGAGAGTGTGAGACCACCAGCCTGGTCTATAGAGTGAGTTCTAGCATAGCTAAGGCTAGCCTTGAGAAAACCAAAACCCAAACCAGCTCAGTTCTTCCAGCTGGCTCCTGGATATTAAATGACTGGCAACAGAATATTAACAGTTACCTTTCCTCCCATATTGTTCATAACTAAACAGCATCCATAATTGTTAATTCATAACAATCTTGAGAAAGGTGTGGTGAAAATATGATCTGCAGATAACATACAGGATTCCTTTGATGTAAAAGTCAATTATAAATCCTTCCTGAACCAAGAATTATCTAACAAGTGTTTCTTTAGTGATTAAATGTGGTATTTTAAAACATAGAGATTTCTTCTACAATTTATACTGGTGTTTTAGTCAATATCCAGTGATAAAGTTTATTACATAATCTCCTAAAGTGAAGATACTTATGATAAAAATTTTTAAAAAGCCATTTCCTTCAGATTAAAAAAAATTGACTTTCTGTTCTGAAAGATAAGGTTTGAAATGTTGTATTCAATCTGTATTTTTTAAACCAAGAAAGATCAAGAATGTGTCAGATGACAAATTAATAAAGGAAGAAATACCTTATCAGAGACTGTTGCGAAATTAAAGTGTGGCTCATACATGTGGGGTGCCAAAGATGATGCGGTTTGTAAGAGCGCTCGTGCCTGTGGGAAGAAAGAAGAAAAGGCGGATGTAGAAGTGCCTATCAGCACTATATCTGTGATTTCTTTAAGTTAAAACAAAAAAACGTGGCACAGGACCTCAAAATGATCCTGTGGAAATACGGATGACATTCTCAAGAAATATGAATGACATTCTCAGAAATATGATGATGTAAGGAACACAGCTTACTACAGACATGGCAGCAAAATTATAGTAGCAATGCACACATCAAGAGAAAATAAGGAGTGAAATTTTAGAGTAGAAGTTATTTGAGAACCAGTGCCTCATAAAGTTTGCACTTCAGCTTGATACACAATTTGAAATATAATCTTTTCAATGCTTAAAACAAGTCTTCCGAACTTAATCTTTGTTGGTGGTGATCAGCTCAGGAGGCTATGATTATCTATTCCCTAATAACGACTTAAAACCAATCCATGTCCAAGTGCAAAGCTCTGTAGAGGGTGAGAGCAAGAAAGTGCTCATTATACTGCTGATCAGTTTGCTAAACAAAATAGCAACAGAATGTGACAAGCTTTCTTTAAAGTGCTGTCCTAAGTAGGGTTGATATTGCTGGGATAAAACGCATGACCAAAGGCAAACTGGGGAGGGAAGGGTTCATTTGGCTCACACTTCCACATGCTAGTCCATTACTGAAGGAAGCCAGGGCAGGATCTCAGGCAGGGCAGAAACCTGGAGGCAGGAGCTGATGCAGAGGCCATGGAGGGATGCTGCTTACTGGCTTGCTCCCCATGGCTTGCTCAGCCTGCTTTCTTATAGAACCCAGGACCACCAGCCCAGGGATGACACCACCCACAAAGGACTGGGCCTCCTCTTGGCCCCTCATCAATCATTGGTCAAGAAGATGACCCACAGTTGATCCTATGGAGGCATTTTCTTAATTGATGTTCCCGCCTTTCATATGACTCCAGCTTGTGTCAAGCAGACATAAAACTAACAAGCTCAAGTGTAACAATTAAGATTTTATTTCACAGGATCATGGTCTACCGAGACTGTGGATTAAGAGGAGATGTTCACATGTGCACCATAATTCATATGAAGTCACTGGACAACCCTCCCCAAGCTGTAAACTTGCATCCATGACCTTCAGGACACATTTTTTTTTTTGAAATGGAAAAAAAAAAAAAAAGAGGACACTGATTCATATAATACAGTAGAAACAGATTTTGCAAGGTGAATATTAAACTTTTAAACACACTTGAAATCAGTGGACTGCTGAGACGGCTCAACAGGGAAGGACACTTGCTACCTGGTAACCTAAGCTTGATCCCCAGAACCCAGAGAGTAAAAGAGGAGGAAGGGGAGGACTAGTTCCTACATGTCCTCTGCCCTCTACGTGTGTGCCGTGAATGTGTGTGAGCACATCCCATGCAAACACACACACACACACACACACACACACACCGCCTCACTGTATTGAGATTACAGATGCATGCTGCAATGGTGTGCTAGGGACCTGAACCTGCCTTCTCACGCTTGCATGCAAGCACTTTACTGACTGAGCCATCTCCTGGCCCCTCCAGGACACTGACTTAGATTTCCCATATATCAGTGCTGTTTCTGGTGCAGAGAATGCAGAAGTTACATAACACATGAGGTTTCTGCTTTCAAGCACCCGACAGTCCACACACCAAAATCTGGTAAAGTACAGAAGAACACAGCAAGCAGTGTACTGGACCATGAGAGCTTTTGTGCCTCCAGGGATTTTGTTTAGATTGATGTTTGGATGGTTTGTTTAAGGAGATGGCACTTAAGACACAAGTGATGAAAAGAAACTTGTCACTGGAAGACCCAGGGGACACTGCACAGGCCTGCAGGGAGACAGACCACTGCGTGTCTGGAGGGCAGCAGGACAGCTCATGTACCTGAAGCCAGTAAGGAAAGGGATCAGGGATGTGGTCTCAAAGGTTGGGACCGGAATATAGGGGCCACACAGGCCAAGGCGGGAATGCAAACAGACAGAATTGGAGGATTTTAGTAAAATAATATAATAAAATAATATAGTAAATAGTGTATATATATATATAATAGTATATATATAATATAAAATAGCATACTATAGTAAAATAGTATAATAAAATAATACTGTTTTAATAACAAAATCTATTAGGCTATTCAGAGAAGGACGTGCTACTGTAAAAGTAACTTTTATTTGCCAGGTGTAAGTATCATCTCAGAGGCTTCCTGCTGAATATGCTCACCCTTTCCCAGTTCTCTCTGAACTCTGGCTGGCTGGTTCAACTAAGCTGTTCTCAAACTCCTCTCTAAGCAGACTGATTCAGTCTGGCTTCTCTCAGCTGTTCACTGAATTGCTCTGAAGCCCAGTGGCTTCAGCCGAACCCTGGCAATCTGTTCTAATCTTCTGGCTCCTTCTTATTCTCTGGCTTCAGTTGCTTCTGCTGACCTACCCTGAACTGCATGAACTCAGGAACAAACTCACCTCTGCTCACTGCAGTCACTGCACTGACCCCCACTGACTGGCCAAATGGTCTGAACTCCCTCCCTTGGCTGCTTAAATAGCCTTTCTCCTGAGAGCTGGGCACATCCGATCTCTGACTCATTCTGTCCAATCTTTCTCTGACAGGGTTGGTCTAAAGGATTCCAGCCAGAGAGACTGAAGGAATGCACTAGTGTGTCTGCATTCCAGACAGATTACACCGACCTAGAAGGTCTTTGGATGTGATCAGTGTATCCATGTTGCTGGATTACAACTCCTCTACATGCTTCTGCTTTATTCATTCATTCATTCATTCATTCATTTCTTCATTCACTCATTCATTCACTTATCATTAAGTCATTCAGTATCTCCCTGGTAGTGGGGAGCAGGGGCTATATAGCTCAGTTGGTAAAATGCTCCCCACAGGGGTGTGTGTGTAGAAGGAAGACTAGTTCAGAGGCACTTGGCATAGTGCAGGAAAGAGATGAGCATGGGGTAGAGAAGAGGGGCCATGGTGAGTTAAGGCTTACAGGGGTGGCAGAAAGAGAAAAGAAGATGGGTTGGAAAGGCAGCCACTAGGGTCCTGACAGGAACAGCTAACTTGTAGCTGGGAGACGGTGTGCTGCAGGCAGGGAACCCGTGGGGTGTACATTATTCCCATCAAGTCCAATGTTCAATTCTAGCCTCAGAGAGGTGAAGTGACTTGGCCAAGGCCACACAGCTAGTACTTGATAGAGCTGGGATTCAGGCCCAGACCTGGAAGACTCTAGAGCTACTAAAAAGTTTAACACACAATGACAGCTCAGCCAACTGTCCCCCGTGACAGTGGCGATTCTCTGACCTGTTCAATGTGACCCTTGCGCATCTCCAGCACGGCTAGGTTGTTGTAGGCTTCAGCATGGTGGTTGTTATGGACCAGGGCCAGCCTGAAGCACTGGTGGGCCAAGTTTGTATCTCCGATTCCCTGCAAAGAAAAGCACACGTTTATACACGCGAAGCCGCATCCTTCCCTCTGCCACAGCCTCTCTCATTTTGCATCTAACACTTCCCAGCTACATGGCAAGAACAAGCACCAACCACGGCAGCAAGGTGCTTAACATGAGGATATAAAATGACTCCCGCAAATCTCTATCTAGATTGTCAGTTAGATTTATGACATTTGAGAATTTCTTCACAGGAGCGTATGGTAACGTTATCTGTAACAGGAAACATGCACACAACATACCACAGCGATGTGCCCCAGGTTATACCAGACATCAGCTGCCTCTTCTTCATTTTCAGCCAGGGAAAGGGCACGTTCAAACGAGGTCAGAGTCATATCGTACTGCTGGGCATAGAAGCAGCATAGCCCCAGGTTGTTGAAAAGCTGGCAGTTATAAACTCCCATCTGCAAGAGGCGCCTTTTCAAGGAGGAACACAAAACTTGCTCTCAGACTAACTTTAGAAATGGAAACATTCTTTTCAAAGTTAGGAGTGAATTCATTTAAGAACTTTAGGACCCCTAAAGGACATTAACACAAGCATATCAAGAAATGTTTAAAGCAACACTCACGACTGTCACAGGGTATGTGTCCAGGGACAAGATCGGAAAAGTATTTGTTTGATTGTATTCCAAAAACTTTACTAGAATTCAGGAGAAATGGTCACAGAGAGTAAAGTTCACGCGTGTTACTTCAGCGGCCTCAGTGCCCATGGAGAATTCCGAGGTCTGATCCAGCCTGAGGACTAGGTTCTGTTGACCACTAGGCCTGCAGCTGCACCCTGGACTCTGCTGTCTGTGCTGCATGGCAGAGATGAGCCGATGAGCCTCTGGCGCAGGAGACTCTCAGTGCTCTCCACTGGCTTTCCTACCGCAGCTCCCTGAGCCCCACTTGGCTTCTCCACATCACTAATCCCAGAGTTCAAACACACAAAGGAGAAGCCGGCTCAGTGGCTGTGAGAAGCTCGTGACCCACTTTGGGGATGGAGAGTACAGCTGGCTGCATGTGCGCTGGATGGCATCTCTGTATTTTATGTTCCCAGAATGTGTTTGGGAAGGACTTGTCAGCTGTCAGTCTACTCCTACGTATGACGAGGGCTGGAACCACTGAGCAAAAAGTGGACGTCGGGGGCCAGAGGGATGGCTTAGTAGGTAAAGCTGTCTGTCCCCAAGCCTGATGACCTGAGTTTGATCTCTGGAACTCACACCTTTCATCCTTCACAAGTATGGCATGGTGCATACACCTCATCCAGGCATTCACACAAATAAGTAGTGGATGTTTCCAAATGCATTTTAGAAGCCACATGCAGGATAAAATAAGCATGTGCTTAAACAGAGCCAGCAACCACACTTTTCTTAGACTTGGAAAAAGCTGAAATACCTCACAAAGCAGGTGACCCTGCTTTAAGTCCTCCTCAAGGCTCTGAACACAGAGTAACTGCAAATCCCTTCCTGCCTCGGCCTCACCGTCTTTAGGTTTTGTGGTATTACGAGGCAGTGATGGAGAAATAGGTTCAGTAGCTATTTAGCTTCTGTTGTCTCTTGACGACTAGTAGGCACCCACCCTGAACTAAAATGTGAGCTTGACCGTGCAGGTATGTTTCTCCAGGATGCCAGCCCACACCCCACACCCCACTAGAGAACCGAATACCACTTGAATCCTCAGAAAGCAGATGAAAGATATGCATTCCTAGATTTACACACCTGTGGCCTATGGAGAATGCGTAATTTGTCTGCATTTTCCATCCATCCCCCACCCCCACCCCTTGCGCGCCCCGTTTCACCAACGTTTCCTGTGGACACAATGGAAGACCCACCTGTAAAACCGGAGGGCAACCTCCGGCTGGTCCGAATAAAAGTGGTTGCTTCCAATGCAGGCGATGGCTTCCACGTGAGTATTGTCTTGTTTTAGCACTTCTCTGTAGTACTCTGCTGCAGAGGGACTGTTATTCATTTCCTGTTCCCCATCCAGAGAGAAGAGCGACACTTTAGTCACACTGGACAAGGACCTGCTTGCTTTTTTATTTATTTATTTTTTCCTGACCCATTTAAGTTCATTCATTCAACAAATATTTATTTCCAGTCTGCCATATGTCAGACTCTGTTCTTGACGGTAGGGACAAAATACGAACGAAAGCATGAAGTCATTGTCCCCAAGGAGGTGACAGCTGGTGGAGAAGCTAACAAATGAGTCAGCGAGGGACATAATGTCAGGAAAGGATGCGCAATGGAGAGCAAGGGAGGTAGGGCTGCTTGCTAGTGGCCACCTTGGGAGAGGCCCTGTCTGACGGAGATGCAAATGAGACGGGGTGTCGGAGCCTGCATCTGTGGGGACAGTCTCACTTGGCAGAGAGACCGAACCACACAAGCCTAAATGAAAACATTTACAAGAAACATTCCCAAGTGAGCCTGGGAAGGAGGCAGCCAGGACCCTTTAACCCGGGGAAAGGGACAGGGCCCAGAGGCACAGCGCAGTCATACTACATCATGTTTAAGAAATCACCTGGTGGCTGACTGAAGGGCATTCCAGATATGGAAGACAAGACAGAAGAAGAACCAGGTCTAGGGAAGAAATGAAAGCAACCCAGACCAAGTTTAGAAATACATAATAAGTAAAAAAAACACAGCAGCCTCTGTAGTTACTGTATACACTGTAAAGATGGTGGTGATCATGGATAAAGGTCCCTAATTACAAAAACCAGGTTTGCAGAAAGGAGCCAATGCAAATGACTCTTTAGATGACCTTTATTAGGGGAGAAGTCATGGTGATGAGGGACAGTTGAGGGAAAGCCATTACTGGACAAGCATCGGGAGAGACTGCATCATCCAGAGGCAATGTCAAGAGGTACTAAAGGGAAGGCTTCAGATTCCCCTAGGGAGCTCCATCAGGAGAAATGCCCAACATGCACAGCGTGCAGAGGGACCTGGAGGAAAAGCAGCTTCAGTTCCCAAGGACTAAAGTGGCTCCTGACTCTTGCAGGTTCTTGGAGTAGGATGGGGTGGGTGAACTCCATTGCTTGAGACCTAAGCTGGCCTGGCCTGCATTCCAGGAGACACAAGAAGGGTAGGCTCTAGATAAAGTATATGATTTGTGGCTGTCCTAAGTCTAGGAATTGGGGGAGGGCACGGGGTTGGGGGGGGGGGAGGACTGAGCTTGCTCAACAGCAGCAAGTGGAAGGAGGGGACTGAATTCACTGTCAGTGCTGTACAGGTCACTTTGTCAGCTCTGTCCCAGAGCTGAGAAGGGTGTGGCCTGAGTTCCAGGGCAGGACAGCTAGTGGGCCTGTGCTCTAACATTAATTTTATTAAAATTTGACGTATAATCTCACCATGTTGCCCAACCTGGGCTTGACCCAGAGCTTGAGCTAATCTCCTCCCTCAGCTTCCTAAGTAGCTGGACTGCAGGCAAATCACATCTGGCTCAATAGATATTATTAATAAAGGTTACTGCCGCTTAAATCCATCTCACAGTCCACTCCATTCTCTCTGAAACTTTGCTTAGGTCTAACTGCACACAGAACTTCTCTTCTGCCTCTCAAGTCATGTGACTCTCACTGTCACCTGCACACTTGTTCCTTTCTCGGGAGGACTCTTATTCGTGTTAAGTTTGAACCACCACACAGTGCTTCTTTAAACACAGGACTTGCTTTAGATACAAGATTCACATAGACCACACTTGCATACTTTATACATAGAAAATAATATGTAAAGTAAGTTCTTTCACATGTGGAGTCAAATTCTTCCAAGTCCTTTTTTCCCTTGGTCATCCCTGTCCAGGTTTTTCAAACAGTCTGTGCATTTGGTGCTTTGCTTTTCAAATTTTATTAACGATTCTGTATGTTTGCAGGACATGATGTGTGGCCGTGACAGGCACAGAGGTAGGATGAGCATCTCAGGCCAATGCACGCATCTTCGGCCTGACCTATGTCTCATTTCTTTGTGATGAAGATAGCTAAGATCTTCTGCAGTACTCCTTAGAAGTGCTCCCCACCACTGCTCCGGACTTGCTTCCAAGCTCCCGAAAAGTTTTGCAGTGCGGATGCCTGTGCTTTCTGGCTCTAACCAGCAGGTGTCAACAAAAAGCTTTCAGGCAACAAACAGAGGTAATTGCCAAGTTCACCGTGTTGGCCAACTGGAATAATTACCAGGTTCTCACAACAGCTGCAGTTGAGATAAACTACACAACATTGCTATTTGGCTACAGGGATCAAAAGAAATGGATATATATATATATATATATATATATATATATATATATATGCAATGGAGTATTATTCAGCCATTAAAAAGACAAAATTATGCCTTTTGCAGGAAAATAGGTTGAAGTGGAGACCATCAGTCAAGGAAAAAAAGCCAGGCCCAGAAAGACAGGCATGTCTTCTCTCATATGTGGAATCTATACTTAAAAAGAAAAGATTTGGGGCTGGCGAGATGGCTCAGTAGTTAAGAGCGCCGACTGCTCTTCCGAAGGTCCCAAGTTCAAATCCCAGCAACCATATGGAGGCTCACAACCATCCGTAATGAGATCTGATACCCTCTTCTGGAGTGTCT
This sequence comes from Mus minutoides, assembly GCA_902729485.2. NCBI lineage: Eukaryota > Metazoa > Chordata > Mammalia > Rodentia > Muridae > Mus > Mus minutoides. The sequence continues at coordinate 58,143 of LR749580.1, forward strand.
GAAGACAACTACTGTGTACTTACATATAATAAATAAATAAATATTAAAAAAAAGAAAAGATTTGAAACAGGAGAGTAGAAAGACGATTAGCAGGAAGGCGGAGGGAAGACATAAGAGGATGACTGGGTGGTAAATAAGATCAAAGCTCCTGCTATAAATGCACGAGCATGTCATGATGAATCCCATTACTCTGCACAGTGACCACACACGGTAATGAAAGGAAACATGCTATGTAATGTAGGGCGCGCACTCCAATGTCAGAGATGTTCAAATGTGAAAATGGCTTTTCTGTGACTCTATGTGTATGTGTGTGCATGTGCATTACTGTATATGTTTTATGTGTAGAGATGCACTCCTGTGCACATGTATGGGCATGCATATGGAGGCCGCAAGTCAACTTTAGCTGTCATTCTTCAAGCACCAGCCACTTTGGTTTTTGAGATGGGGCAGCTCATTGGCCTGGGAGTTCCAATTAAGCTATACTACAGGTACTTAAAAACCAAGCCCACTGACACACTGTTCTTTCTCAGTGAAGTGGTCAACTGCCAACTGGAGCACATTTTCTTTCATGTGTGTGGTGTATTTGTGTACATATTTGTCTGCACATGTGTGCACATGAGGAGTCCGGATGTCAGTGCTGGCTAACTTCCTCTATTGCTCTTCACTTTGTTTTTATTCTAAGAAAAGGTCTCTTGGAAGCGAGAGCTCCCTGGTTTAGCTAGATGGGCTGGCTATCAAGTTCCGGAAATCTTCCTGTCACTACCTCCCTGGTACTGCAATTGTATGTGTGCATCATGTTTCGGTACATTCTGACCAAAACGGACATTTGCATCATTGTTTTTATTTCTACACAGTTGTGTTTCATTGTCACATAGATCACAAATTACCCAGGCCCTTTTGGTGAATCTTGGTTTCTTTACATTTTTAACCAAAAGAACAGGGTATAAAATCTGCACACCAGGGTGGGAAATTCCCATTAGTAAAACTGCCAAATGAAGAAGGAGTTTGCAACCAGGTGTGCAGTCTCCTTGGTAACTGTAAACAGCTTCCAGGTGGGTAGCAGCAACACACACTCCCACCAACAGTGTGCACACTTCCCACCAACAGTGTACACACATGAGTCTGCTTCCTCATACCCTTGACAGCCTAGGCTCTGTGGAATGTCTTCACCTCTGCCAATATAATCAAGTGGAAGGGGCATGTGGCTGGATTGGTGTTTAACTCTGACAGAGACCAGGCATTTAATGCATGAGACATCACACGTGCTTCTCTGGGAGCTGACAACTTGTGACCTTTGTCTATTTTCTGAGCTAGCCTGCCTTTGGCCCTTTTGTTATTGACATTCTGTGCTGCTATAATAGAACACATACAGGGTAGCTTATAAGGAACAGAAAAGTATTTGGCTCTGTTTGGGAGGCTGCGGAGCTCAAGATCAAGAGGTGACATCTTGTGAGGGCCACCATACCTACCTGACAGTCACATGTCATCTGTCATCTGTCCCGGGTGTGACAGGCATTTTCCTGGTTGATATTTTAACCTTTTAGTTTGATTTTACTTAAATTTTAATTTTTGTTATATAGGACTGGGGGTGGGGGGGCAGAATCTCAGAGTTCCACCTGCCTCTGGCTTCCCAGTGCTGGGATTAAAGGCATGCACCACTATGCTTGGCTTTGATATATAGGAAATCTATATAGGAAATGAAACTTTTCAAATATCAATCTTTGCTGTTGTGGCTTTATGAATTGATATTATTTAAAAAAGATTCTCCTCATGTAATAAAGAGCACTAGATGCTTTTCCAGAGGATATGAGTCCCATTCCCAGTACCCAGATGAGGCTCACAAGAGGATCTGAAACCCTCTTCTGGCCATGAGTATCAATCATCAACTGTGGTGCATAGACTTATATGCAGGTAAAAATATTCATACACATAAAAATAACTAAGTAAATGTGAAAATATTTTCATCATTCTAATTTATATAAACAATGTGCCTATGGTTTGTTTGTTTCTGAAATTTTCATAGCTTCTTTGCTGGATGGTTTTAACTATCAACTTGACAGAACCAGGGAAATCACCTGGGAAGAGAATTCTTAATAAGGAATTATCTAGATCAGGTTATCTCATGGGGTGTCTGTGGGGGAATTGTGTTGACTATTGCTATAGGGATAATCCAGTCCGTCGTGGGAAGCACCATTCCCTAGGCATGAGGTCCTAAACAGTATAAAAGAGAAAGCTACATGAGAGCAAGCAAAGATGTGTTTATTCTCTTTGCTTTTGCCTATAAGTAGCTTCTTGACTTCCTGACTTGACTTCCCCTCAGGAAGAATGATGAGTTTGAACCTGGGATTGTAAACCAAATAAACAACTTCTTCCCTAAGTTGTTTTTCTCAGGATATTTTATCAAAGGAACAAAAATAAAACTAGAATAGTTTAATGTTTTGAGGTTTTAACTCCTTTTAAAAGATTTAAATCTGAGACTGGAGAGATGGCTTGCTCAGTCAAATTCCTGTTGCAGACCACTGAGATCCCAAGTTCAGTCCCCAGAAACCACACAGAAAAGCCAGACATGGTGGCAAATGTGTGTAATCCAAGCACTGGAGAGGTGGATTCCTGGGGCTTGTTAGCCAGTCAGGCTAGCAATTAGCCAGGGTAGGCTAATTAAAGAACCCGAGTCTCAAAAGCGAGTTGAAGGCTCCTAAGGATGGACAGTAAGGTTGACCACTGGCTTTACCCAGATATGTACATACATGTATACAAATAAACACACAATTTAAATCTGGCTGAAATAATTTTTTCACTATAAGAAATATTTGCTCATTCACTCTACTTTTTAATTATTTAATCAATAATTTATCAACTCAGTGGACTGAACAGCCAGCATTTGCCACATCCTGAATCTTCATATGGACTCTTTTGGTCCTAAAATTTTATTCCTGTATCAGAATGGGTTAAATCATAACAGTTCTAGAACAGATTTTAATAGCATATACTTAAAATAACACTTCCATGTATATAAATATCACCTCAAGAGTGTAGTAGTGAGAAACTTAATATTAGTGGCTTTTAAAGTGGTTCTTTCTGAGCCAATTCATGAAACATGAACTACTTTTACAGTTGAATTACTTGAAGTAAAATTGCAAATTGCTTGAGAACATGAACACTGGAGTGGTCCTACTCCAAATATAAAAGCCTATGTGTGTTCAAATATAAAAGCCTATGTCTTGCTTTCCAGGACTTAAATGACAGCAGAGAAAAGGCCTGTCCTATTCCTCTTACATATCGCCTGAGGCGATTTTCACATACAATAAAGTTGAAAGGGCACAAGAATAACATTTCCAGCAAAGAACAGTTGAAATGGGGGTCTTTCTATTAAAATGCCTCAAAAAAACCCCAAAAGCATCAAAAAGTTCAACAAAAATATATGATCTAAGCAAGTATCTGTAAGAAACAAAAGAAAGTTGAGGCAGTTCGACATGTTCAGTGTGAAACAGAGGCTAGGCCCATGGCAGAATGAACACAGCAACAGGACATGAACATGAGGAACGGAAGAGACCCCCAGAGAAAAGCGAAGTCCTCAGAGGCAAACGCAGTGTAGCTGCAAACTAAGGACTTGGCTAATTATCTCTCAAACCACTGTTACAGAGAAAAGGAATCCTCTAGAAATCTGGCTTTGGGGTGGTAAGCTTTGGCAGAAAGGATATTAACTTTCAAGGGGAAGAGATTACATGTAACCATTTCTACTCTATGCTGTTGCCCCCGATGGGCTGGCTTTCATCTCCATATTTCTCTCCCACTGCTGCCGACTCCACTCTGAGGAATGAAGGGCAGAATGTAGCTACTGAAAGACTCTAATCTGTACAACCACTGGGTGTGGTGGAACACAACAGCAATCCCAGCACTTGAGAGATGGAGGTAGGTGGATGGAGAAGTGAAGGCGAGTCACGGAGCCTGACACAAAGGAAAAAAAACCCAATCTGTTCCAGAGCCATGGCCCATCCCAGCCTTAGCAACAGTGTCTGTAACAGATAGGCACAGGTGGGATTCTCCTGAGACGCAGTCATGCATTAAAAATGTTAGCAGTTTCCTAGCTCTTTCTGCCAGCCCCTTCTGTCAAAAAAAGAAGGATGAAGGGTCTGAGAGACGCAAAGCGCAGGTCCAATGGTCTAGTCACCACCCAAAGGTCACCTCCATTGGCAGCAGCAAGAATTTCCCTGGCTTCAGAAGGGGACTCTATTTTACTTTCTTTCCAAGCATCTTGGTCAAAGGTCTGTTCATATTCCATTTCTTTAAGGTCACAACAAGTAAAGAGAAAAAATATTGGCAGTGTTTGTTTAGATGGATCAATGTCTCCTTTTATGTACGTATTAAAGTGATGTTTGAAAAAGAAAATTTTTTTCTAGACAATTTGAAAAGGATTTATTTCCATTCAAAATGTAATTCTTTAGTAGGGTATGGTAGCCTGTCTCTGTATCCCCAGAAATAGAGAGGCTGAGAGAGAGTATCACCTCATGTTCAAAGGTAACCTGTTCCACATTGTAAGTTCTAGGCTAGTCTGGGCCCTGTTTCAAGAAATAAAATCAAACAGACAAAACACAGAATTCATGTTCCTCATACAAAATTTGGAAAATATAAAGTATAAGAAAACAAAAGTTATTCACACACTATTGCTGAGAGATAGCAATCCTCAATCTCTTCTACTTGTTTTTAACGAATATTACAAGTTAATGTCTTCCAATGACTTTAAAGAAAACAGGGATGTGTTTGTTCAACATGATATTAAAAGTTCTAAGAAACCTGTAAAGTAAAACATCAAAACTACATGTACAGATTATTATTTTATTTGTAAAAAGTTATTTAAGAGAATCTATGGACTAGGTCTTAAAACTTGAAGAGTGGCTACTATCAAACTAGCTTTTCAAAAGTTATACATTCCTATTCACTGCTATCAAACAGAAAGTATGTTTCATTCGTAGTAGTATATCCATTCATAGTAATACATCCATTTATAGATATACGTAGGAATACATGAATGCAGGAAAGAGTTAACAGCCGACCTGAGATTGCTATTCTTAGAAAGGTATGCACTAGGGAACTCAGCTGATTCCTGCTCGCATATAAACTTTCCCCAGATGACAAGAGTAGTTTGCTAATGTGACACTGTTTGTACCATGTGGTTTGTGCTGATACCTGGTAACTGTAGAAGAGTCTGGAAAACTTAGTACATGATAGACATGTGGTGTCCACACACAGTCTCTAATGAGATTCCTGGTAGACAACAGTCTGCAGGAGCTGTCGTGACTTGTTGCTGGGAGAATTAAGTGTGTTCCTTGTGTTGTGACTCTACCCTGCAGGGAAGTTCATTAAGACAGAAGAGAGGAAACTTTCCATCCTGCAGGGAAGCTTATTAAGCTCAAGAAGGAAACAATTCAAAGGCTTCAGGAAGTCCCTGAAACTGACCAGATACATTAGGTTCCTCCTTCCCAGAACATACATATACTGTCAAGGCTGCTGAGCTGCCTAGGAGAGGCTCAGGCAATGAGTCAGCCAAGCCACCTGAAGGGGCAGACACCAGGCCAGCTGCCCAAGAGAAGCAAAGATCAGCTGAGCTATCTTGGAAGAGCCCAACCACTGGAGCTGCCTGGCTGCAGGTCTCCATCCTGTTGAGCTGCCTGGATGCAGGTTGACAATAGGCTCTCAATTTCCAGCCTTCATGAGCTAACACCCATGCTGCTGTAGACCTTGGTTATGCAGCCGTCTTTGAGTCATTCCTGTCCCTGCAAGTAACCCTTCTCCTATACTCCAATAACCCCAATAAAATTCATTAGTTCTCCATGTGGATATTGGTGTTATCCATCCTTCTGTCTGCCATTGATGCCCTAGCTGGAATAAATAGGTATTTATTCCCATCTATGCCAGCAGGGTTGCATAACACTCCACCAGAATAGGTCTTTTGGAAGCTCATCCCTCACTTCTTCTGAACTTTGCCCGTGAGCCTTTTCCCTTTACTGATTTTGTTTTGTTATCCTTTTTGCACTAACAAGAGTTTCCTTGTGAGACCACTGCATGCTGTATTTGAGAGTTGCACTAAATGTTAGTGGCTTGGTGACTACCAACACACCTCTTTCTAGAAACACTCACAAAATATTCACGAGAGGACAAAGAAGATTGGAAAAACTGAAGAGTTAATGTCATACTTGAGAATGGAAAGAAAGGCAGCTTACCTGCCCACCCCATCAATCAAATAGTAACTACAAACCTAGTCATTATGCCAGCAAGGATTATAAAAGGAAAATAGATCTTGAGGCATCAGACTTAAAATCAATATGGAAGAGCAGAGAGAACATTTTTCAGCTGTAAAGGTAAAAACAAGGTGGAGGCTTGCCTAACCTAGCCTCGGGATCATTGCAACGCTACAGGAATTAGCAGGGAAGAGAACTCAATGGAAACTTTTTATGGTATCTGAGAACATGAATCTAAAACTGTATAAGAATAAGTAAGAATTCAAACTGTGAAGGAAATCCTGATAAGGCACACCTACTAGTGCCATTAGAAAACTAATAGAAATGCAGATAGTCTGAGAATGGTAGGAGGCTGGACAAATAGGCTAATGAACACTCAAGCCATATGAAATGGGAAAAATTGATATCTGATGTTACAGATCTTGGGAAAGGATTGCTAAGTATGCTGAGATAGCAGGCTACCCACACAAGAGAAATAAGTTAAATTCCAGTCCTGTATCACTGACCTCTGGGTGTCTAAAATACTTCATTATAAAAACCTAGCTGAATTAAACACACACAGCAAAATCTCTCCTTGTACTGCTGAATCATGCTAACAATCTTAATTTTATAAACTGTGCTCCCTACTAGCACCCCAAGGGCCTATGAGCTTTTTAAAGTAGCACATAACCTCAATTTTATACCAACTTTTAAAATAATATGAACCTTACCTCATAGATCCTGGCAATTCCACAAAGCAGGGTCACCTCTCCTGGAAACTTATCTAAGCCTTGTTTGAATAGATTTAAAGCAGTCACAGGTTGATCCAATATGATATAAACCTAAAAGCAAGATGAGTTTCAATAAGATTATGGGTTCTTAAAATAATTGCATTTGCATGACAAATTTTGATTATTGATTAGAAAAAAATTATCTCCCAGAAATTACAGTAAGAATTTTCCATGGACATAATTAGAGTCTAATAATGATTTTACAGTTTATCTGTGCATGTTGTACATAAAATTTATCATCCCAAGAAATGTTTTCTGTGGGGTTATTATTGTCACACAGACTGGGCGATAATCAAAAAGGGTCAGGGGAGTATCTCACCCCTGTCTACACCAACCGTCCACTCCCCATAAGTCCTTTTCTGATATTCACATTGTTTTGTTTTGTTTCTTGACCCACTGAGTTCAGCCGGGGTAATGTGCATGAGAAGGGTTTTGCGCTACCCACGGGAGCCTGCTGGGCTCACCAATGGACACACAACTGAAAACAAAGGCCGCCTCTCACCTAGAACACACCAGTAGCCAAAGTTCAGCAGGACAGAGGTCCCTTCTTCAACCCACGACTGATTGATTTTTAAGCTTAATCTTACACAGGTATTATACTGACTGCTGTGAGATCCTGATTGCAATGGCTGTGGTACACCCAGGGGACAGCAGTTCAGAGCCCACCCTTTCCCTTCCAGCCCTTACACTCCTTCTGCTCAAAACAATTCTTCTTTGTTGTTGTTTTATTCAATTTACTTATTGACTTTACAACCCGATATCAGCCCTTCCTTTCCTCCCAGCACCCCCTCATGGAAGTCCAACCCCATTCCCCTTAGAAGGGAAAGCCCCCTCTGGGTGTCACCCCCCCACTCCTCCTCCCCCCACCCCACAGCCCACCCAGCAAGTTGCAAAGCACGCTTTTTAAATTGGAAATCTCTTGCAGATAAGCCAAGATAATTGCCAATGCATCAAGTGTTTTCTTTCAAAATGTCCTTAAGGAGACTTGGGAAGTGTCTTTATTCCAATAAGGTAGAATAAGGTAAGACTTCCCTGAAATGTTTTATCCCAGAAGTGCTCTTAATTTCTGATTTTGGGGGTATTCTAGAGTATGTGGGTGGGAAGAACCAGATACCTTGGAAATAAAATCCAAGTCTAAAGATGAAATTCATTGTTTTTTGTATTGTTTTATTTTATGTGTATGTCTGCATCATCTGTGTGCCTGGTAACCTTGGAGACCAGAAGAGGATGTCAGGTTTCTTGGAACTAGAGTTCAGATGGTTGTGAGCCATATGTGGGCATTGGGCCTCAGGCCTGGGTCCTCTGGAAGAGAGACAGATGCTTTAACTGCTGAACCATCTTGCCAGACCTCTTGCTGATTTTTTTCATCTACATGTAAGGCAGTTTTATACAATAACTGTTGTGCACCTGTGTCTTAACTGTGACACACCAGATGATACAGGGTATGAAATTTAAATCAGATGAAATTGTAACATCACATTGGCATTCAATAAATTCAGATTCAGGAGCATTTCAGATTTCAGATATTCAGCTTAGGAAGGTGCAATCTGTATTGAAAAACTCTAGGTGGCCCTTGCACTGGAGCTGCAGGTGACACCATGCAGCACAAGGGACTCGAGTTCTTGCTATTAGCAGCCCAGTGGTGCTGAAAGCGTGACCCCTTGCAGTCTCGTCTTCCTTAGTAGCATAAAGGAAAGTATAAAAGGTATCCTGTGGAGTTACTGCACAGATTAAATTAATCTGTCTTTACTAACAGACCTGCTACAATGTCCTAGACTGAATCCTGCTCAATAAAAAAGAAATAAGACTTGCATTCATTACTACAGCAGGACTGAGCCTAGTGCCCTACAAAACAGTCTATGAAATGGCCCCTGTTCTTAGAGCAGGGTTTGACAGCACAGGCCTGGAATCTCAGCTACTGGAGTCTGAGGTAGGAGGATGCTGAGCTGATGACTGGACTATAGAGAGAGATCCTGTTTTGAAGATAAAGGGGTCCTGTTCTCTACCACCTGCTCAGGTTTGGGACAAAACAGACTGTAGAAAACACCTTTCTTGTGCCTATAGGGTGCTGAGTCTATGGTGTTTTCTTTGTCCTGCTAAGCAATCTGTCAAAGGGATTTTCTTCCTTTCCACAGCCATCAACTCCTTGTGCCGTGGGTTCTCTCCATATGTTACATAACTCTGAACATATTAACTTGCCAAATATGCTAGAAGGAACTGGCAGCATTTCCCCCATGCAGCGGCCAGCACCTTAAGACAGTTTTCACTCAAATTAAGAATATTTACTTACTTTTGCCAGATAGAGAAATGTATCTACCATTTCCTGCTGCTTCAAGGCTGATTTAAACTGTTTCTCTGCTTCACGGTACATTCCTAACCTAGAAATAGCCATATACAAAATTAGCCATTCAATTGAAAACTCAGTACGCCATCACTTGTCTCAAGCCCTGAGGGTATGAACAGACACATCCCACCCTGGAGCCAGCGTAGGCCTAAGTAGGAGCTGCTGTACACGCTGACAGTCACATGTATGTTAACAAAAGCTAGCAAAAGCCACCTGTCTCCCAGAGTCATGAGCTATCTATGCTTCAAGTGGTGTGTAAAGGCGGCAGCCTCATTGCAGTAGGACCAAGAGCTGTCTGTAAGAGAGGTCACATCAGTTCACCACTGTGAGAGCTTACGACCAGCTATACATATGGCAAGTGACCTGAATAAATGTGGAGCCGCCACTTCACCGGAAAACTGAAAGATGGCATTTCCTTGAAAACATCTCCTTCCCTGAGACACCCCAGCCCCCTTTAGTTGTCCCTACACTATTTTGGTGAAAATAACTGCCACTTGCATACTATAACTATATCATCATTCTTCTTCAAATCTTGTCTTCCTTTGCCCTTAGTGGATAGACTGCCTCCTCTGTGAATCTGAAATTTGTTCCTTGCCTAAGTGACGGCCCTGATGTCTGTGTCCACCTCTGGTCCAGGGAGCTTTGTCATCACCAGGAGAGTGGCTGAGGCACACATGGTCCTCAGTAGACCTGTTATGCTTTTATTTTATTTTATTTTATTTTATTTTACTAACTACTCACTCTCAGCAATCTAAGAGCTACTTAGATATTATACTTTGCAAAATAGATTGAAAAGTATTTATACTTATAGTATGCTTCATTGTACTAATTTCATGTAAAGTCTGGAAAGAATAGCTTTGATCATTTTTCAAGATAGAGACTTCAAGCGCTGGTGTAGCTGATACACTAGCAGCTGCTGGAAAGTGAACAAAGGTGGCTTCCACAGATTAAGGTAAAGCTGGCAGGCATGGGAAGAAGAAGAAGAAGCCCCTTCTTCATCAAAGGTCCCATCTACTTCACAGACTATGTATAAAATACCATCAGAGAACTCCAAAGTTCTGAGAACCAGAAATAATAAAAAAAATAAAATAAAATAAATTTACCACATGAATTATTGAACAAAAGAATGGAGTAGGCCACATTAAAGGAACTCTAGAGGACGGAGAGATCACTCAGTTGATAAGAGTACATGAGGACCTGAGTTCTATCCCCAGACACCACAAAAAGTTGGGCCTGGTGACTTGCACATGTAATTCCAATGCTGGAAGCTGGAAACAAGTGGATGGATAACTGGACCTTACTGGACAATCTGCCTATCCCAATAGCCCAACCTTAGACCAAGAGAACTTATGGGCGGGGGAGTGTATGGCACCTAAAAAATAACACCTGAAGTTGACCTCTGCCTCCATATATGCACACATTTATTCATTCATTCATTCATTCATTCATCTCTCTCTCTCTCTCTCTCTCTCACACACACACACACACACACACACACACACAAGTTCATACACATTCATACCACCCCCAACAACAAGATAATCAGCTCAGCTCAGTATCAGAGTCCAGAGAGACAGTGCCTGCCAGCTTCCCACCTTTTCTCTGCAAATGAATTCAAAAGAAGTATGCAGCGTCACCGTGCACGCATTGGATGATGTTAAAGAGCTCTGAAAGTGAAGCGGACACTAAGCATCCTTCAGGTAAGGACGAGTGAAGCCTAGATGTGTTCACTGAGATGGCCAGTGAGAAGAATTACTTAGAGAAACGTGAGTGAGTCAAGAAAATCGTGGATGGGAATCTAACAGGCAGATAAGGTGTGTGCCAGGCTTCATTTCCAGGGCTCTAGGAGTTCCGACAGCATCAGAACACGGGCAGGCAGGTGGAGAGCATGTTAGGGATAGGCTGTTAGCTAGTTTAACTGAAAAGGACATAACAATGTGACTAGTGAGATGTGAGAGACCTGGATGGCAGCACGAGACCACACCAATCCTAACAATTCACACAGACAAGCAGCAAGGGTCTGAGGGTGGCTGTCTGTGGCATTTCCCCTTGCTATACTCAGAAAGGCGTGGTGAGAGAAGACTGGAGGCAGAAAACCCAGGGAAGAACTTACTGTAAGAACCCAACAAGGAGTGAAGCAGTGGTTCTCAACATGTGGGTCATGACCCCTTTGGTGGTAAAATGACCCTTTAACAGGGGTCACAGATCAGATATCCTGAATATCAGATATTTATATTATGATTCATAACAGTAGAAATTTACAGTTATGAAGTAGCAATGGAAATCATTTTATGGTCAGAGGTCACCACAACGTGAGGGACTGGATTAATGAGTAAGGTTGAGAACCACTGCAGTAAATGACAATAACATGCCCAGAATTAGGGTACTGGAGAGGGTCGGGCGTGCAGAGGAAGGGTCAGTAGAATAGAACTTAGGTGAGGAACGAAGAGGCTGAAGCCAACTTCAGGTTGCATCCCCTAACGAGGATCTTTGAGCTGTCCAGGTGATGGCCCAGGACTTCCTCTGGGTTCTCAGTGTGCTGCCTGGCTCTTGCTTTCATAATAACGGCGATCATCATCATAATACCTATTTGGTGTCTGGCTCAGCATTTGAAGGTGCGGACAATCTGATCAATCTCTGTAATCCCACTTGAGAGTAGTTGCTCATTAAATATTGGCTAAGTGGATGAATGTACAAAAGCGTGAACGGTACACAGTAAGATATCATGAGGAGCAGAACAATACTTTAATATGATAAAATGCATTCACTGGAAAGAAGGTACATAAATGGCAACTTACATGGGCAGTAGAAAGAGTATGACTTATTCTTTCTTTTAATTATTAACCATGTCTGAAGGGTTTGTATGAAAGCTCAAGATGCTAAAACGGTCCTTAAGAATTAAACTCATAAGATTTTAATGTTACAATGATCTTGTTCTATCTTCTGGTACAAAACACTTTTCAATTTGTCCGTGAGAAAAAAAATGATTCAGAGTTTTATGTGAGATGTCTAAATGGCAAGGAGTCTTAATTTCCACAGAGCAACAAGGATGCTTTTTAGTCTAGTTGCTTCCTTTTCCTCACAGAGCTGGTCTAACAATGTCGATGGTTGCTCATGATAACTGAAGCCAATTGTGATTCTTAATAATAAAGTCCATTTGCCATTATAAAATATGAATGTTCATGCTTCCCATTTTCCCAAAGGTTCTAAATTATCCGAATATCAGCAGGAAGTTTCAGATTGCACTTGTTGCTAAATAGTCATAAAGTTAGTTACAACTTTGCCGATCTGTTTTCTTTCTGATGTATTTAAGCATTAAGCACCCTTAAAAATGTTCAGGTCGCTTTTTTTTCCTCTGAGCCCAGCCGACACAGCTAGGGACACCCCAGGACTTTAAGATCGCATTGGGGTTACGCGTGAGTGCAGAGGTGGTTTTGGGAGCAGCGGGTCAGCAGTTCACTCCAGGGGCAGGAACTGAGAACTCTGCCCCACCGGAGGCTGGGCCTCTCCCAGCCAGAACACCCGCGCCGCCTCGCCATCTTTCCTCTGAGCCCAGCGGACACAGCTAGGGACACCCTAGGACTTTAAGATCGCATTGGGGTTACGCGTGAGTGCAGAGGTGGTTTTGGGAGC